>VXBI01001425.1:120627-277603 GCA_013397375.1 Toxostoma redivivum | reverse complement strand
AAACAAAAAACCAAACCAAAACAACAACAACAAAAAAAACAACAAAAAACCACTAGGAGTATTATCTAGAAAGGGATCAGACATAACTGTTTCTGTATTTGCTACATTTCAGGGTAGGTCAGCTAGCACCAACAGGTTAATGGATGAAAGAGCAAAGTGCTAATTAAAGCAAAAGCTTTTATTTCAAGCCATTAGAGTAAATCTGTATAGTCAGTGTACAATTCCTTAAACCAGCAGGCTTGGCAGAGTTAAAATCCTAGAGCAAATCCTATCATATTTAACGTTTCTCATGCCTAATATACCTAATATAGATACCTTTTTATGAGTACTTCACTATTTTCCCCTACAGAAGCAAAATAATATCTTGTAGTCCTATTCAATGCTCACAAAAGAACTGATTTTCAAATAAAAACATTAATATGAAAACCCTAAAATGTAACCTATTTTCCTTTTGAAATAAATTTTATCCATCAAGAAAAATCAATGAAAGCAGAATTTGAAGGTAATAAAGTAATGATTCCAAGTATTTTATTTTCTTTTTCCTTTTTTTTCCTACTAGTTACATTGTAGTCAGAAAATTTCTTTATTCTACATTAAGGAACAACTTATCCAAGCTAACTTCATTCTGAAAAAATTAATTGAGTTTTTATTATGATTGCATTTAGAATGTTTACACAGAAATTTCCTAAGCTTTTTCCAGAGCAAAAACAGTTAAATTTTTTTAATTAAACCACTTTTCCTTGAGAAATATTTCCTTTACAATGTTTTTAATATAACTCAACATTGGCTGCATCTTTCTTGACAGATGGTATTTCCTTAACAGAGAATGTCTCAAATGGTTTATGTATAACATTCTTTCTAAAATTCATTTCCTTTCTGTGTAAGAAGTTAATACACCAAGAAAAAAAAAAAATCCAGGAATGTTTCATGCCATATAACAGTTCTAGAGTTTTGCTTTAAATTAGCCAAGTAATATTTTTGTAGAAATATTATTAACGTGGTTGAAGCTTAACATTTAGAAAACGGAAAAATACTTGCCCACAACACTGCTTCTCTCCAGATCCCACTGCAACATTAACTTCTCTCTTATGTTCTACTCCTCATTCCCATGTCTGGTGGAAATTTGACAGATCTTAGTAAGGCTCAGCTTAGGAGAGAGATGTTAACTGGGTGACTGTTTTCAAGAACAACAGACTGGTAGTTCTGTAACAAATAGCTCCCAAACCAGAAAGGAAAGTTCTTATAACTTCCCTCCAAAATAATTCAAAACACTGAAATCAGCAGAAAAGCACACCATAATCTTTCTCAGGAGAAGGACACACACTGTGGTCTCACAGAAGTAGATGCAGCTCCTAAGGGTGGGCCACTCCTCCATATTAACATCAAAACACAAGTTCTTAAGAGGGAGACTTTTACCAGCTGGATGCAGAAGAACTAAGGATCCACAAGCAAAAATCCTGGGAAAATGGAATCTCTGCAGGATATTAAGACCAAAGGTATTGGGTTTGCAGCTTGTAATATACACTCCCTATAAAGGCTGTAAACATTTGGCTAAATGGCTGGAGAGCAACAGCAGTAAGAGCAGTCTTTAAGTGATAAAGAAATACTTGTTCATAATTTCTTTTTCTTCATTATGCTATAAGCATTCATTAAAATATTACTTTTCTAACCGATCAAATAATTTTCTGTGCAGCCAAAAATTTTTATTCTGAAATACTCTGCAGCCTATGGAACTATATTTACAACAATACTTTGCAATTACTACTTTCCATTTTTGGGCATCTCTTACCCAATATGCCATTTTGTGATAGAACTGATGCCTGGAAAGGCTGACCTGGAACAGAGACTAGACAGAGCAAAAGGAATAAAACAGGTATTTATTGACAGGATACACCTTGGGCAGTACAAGAGTCTGGCCAGGGTTACACCCAAATCAAATCCAAGATGGATCCCAGTCACGAGTTTTACACCTTTATAAGTTTTGGTTCATCCACACACCGGGGTCAATTGTCCAATCACAGCCCGAGGTTATGAAGTCTCAAATTCCTGGCTTGCCTCCTTTCCCTTGTTGTTGTTTCTGCTTTTTGGGTAATGGGTGTCCTTGATTCTCTAGCTGGGAAGGGATTGTTTTGTCCAACTACCCTTTGAAGAGAACTTACTAACACCTAACAGGAAGTTTCAGAGTTATACATTAAACAGCAGAGAATCTGAAAAATATAAAAGCTAAAACCCAAGGCATCATTTCTAGTAAACATTATCATCTGTGTTAATACTGTGTACATAGAGAATATCTTGCACTGAAATCCAAAGCTACCAGACACTTTCCCTAAATTTTAAGGTTTATCTATTTTGTATTTATGAAGAAATGACATATTTCTAAACTTCAGCAAAAGCCTGTCCTAAATATGCCTTTTCCAGCTACTTCTGTACTCCAAAATACAGTGAGAGATCATGGAGACTGGGAATACAATCTTTCTTTCTAGTATGCAAACTGATTTTAGCTTTCTGCTCACAGCAATGCTACCTTCAGTTCTGAAGGCAAGCTGAATGCCCAGAGCTCATAACAAAGCTTTGGGCAGTATGTGCACTGTCAGTTTGCCTAAAAGATTTCTACGGACACCTTATATAAAGTTAAAAAAGAAAAAACAGCTGTATCTAGAATCTCTATTTGCCACTGACAACATATAAAATGAACAAGAACCTAAAGGAACTTGGGGCCACAGACAACATGGGAATAACTTACAGCTTCCCTTTAAAAAGGGGAAGGATTTCCTACAGCACTTGAGGGGCCTGCTGCTGTTGCAGGAGGGTGAAGGTCTGCCAAGCTGCAAAGGCACAGAGAGAAGGCAGACCATCAGAAAACCCAGCTAACATGTGACTGGAAGAACAGAACTTTATTAAATCCTCTAAATTTTGAATAAGGCTCTTTTTTCAATTAAAAAATAATTGCTATTAGTACGTTTTCAAAGAACTACTGCACAGGGGTGCTCTGTAACACATGATAATTGTTCTTCAGAAGACCAGCCTACCACAATTACTTCAACAAAACCCTCATAATTTCAGCTATTTTTCCCTTTAGACAGAAGATAATATGTATTCCTGTGCCATCAACAACCATTTTAGTAATATCCCTGTTGTGACCACTCCAGTCCCATTTGCTTCTGCCTAAACTTAATTTCGATACTTCCATAACTACAGAACCATTGTCTCAATTTTATAGGTCAGTCATCTCTCATGGTCCTTTGATGGCCTGCTGTAATTAGAACACACACAAAAAACCAGCTGTTTGAACTTTGACAACTTTGCAAGCATTTCTCTTTCAAAAACTATTAAGGTGGCAGACAAGATAAACATGCAGCTTTCTTACCACTGTGTCATAATCTAAATGAGATGCGCTGCTCAATTCAAGCATTGTTTTAAAGCGTGGGGTTTTCTATTGCTTAGTGGAGTTGTCCAACATCTAACACTGTATCCGAGGGAGGTGAAAAACTAAACGCTTCTCAATATTTACCAAAAAGATCAAGATTCATTCTTCATAGTAGAACTGAGATACAATACATACAATGCCTATCTTTACTGCAACAGAAGTAAAAATATTCTGAGATACATTTTTATAGAAATTTTTATTCTAAGTAAATTTTGGAAATTGGCATCTCAAGATAAAATAATTTATGACGGAATAATGAAGTATTCATTCTGTCATGAATGCTCGAAATAGTGGATAAGGATTTAATTTAAAACTTGGTATTCAAGAGAAAATTTAAACCTGATGTTTCTAATAAAAGAACACACTTCTCTGAGCTAAACCATAATTTTGGGAGAGACACACCCTTTATCACTTCCAATGGTTAGAAATAGATGAGTCTGCAAAACATTTATTGTAAATCACATTGAGACACGAGTTATTTTTGTAAGGAAACTCTAGTGCAAAATCTCACCATCTCATGGAGACAGCACAAAATGAAGCAAGACCAATCCTTTCCTCAAAGAGTCTATCACCTAAGTTTAGAAAGATCAAACACAACCAAAACTCTACATCTCATCTTCCTAGACAGTCTGAGATTCGAACAAACAAAATGCCCCCTTTCCTAATGTGACGTGCATGCCAATTCCCAGGACATTAACTGGGAATTCCACTAATGATGAATTACACATAAATAGCTCACTGACAGCCCATTTCGAGGACAAATCTACTGACCTGGGCAACAAATCCTAAAAGAAATTGCTAAAGCTGTTTTCTTTTTAAGGGAATTCACTATGTAAGTTGACAGACTGAAGAGGGAGGACCAGAAGAAAGCTACTGTCTGATTAGGAGGCTGAAAGGAAATGATTAGCCTTACCTTACCAGACTACAGGTTGTCTCAATATCCTTGACATGAGTGTATTACCTCACACTTTCTAAAATTGGACTCAAGAAAACAGCATTTCCATAAGTGAAGAGTTAAAAAAAAAAATGACTGGTTCCCAACAGAGACTTTTACTTGTTTTGCTCTTTGAGAAACCTTTTGCAGTTTTCCTTGGCTTTGTTAAAGAACCAAGCAATGACTTCCCTGGGGCACATAGCCCCCAGCTCCAGCTGATACACAATCTCAAAAATTCACCCAGCAGAACCAGAAACAAGCTCCAAGTTCTAACCATAACCTGAAAACCCATTTGCAGCTTGGCTCACTTTGAAAAGTTGTATCTTCCATGGATCAGCATGCCGTCACTACTGTCTCCTGGCTTATCATACCAGAAGAGTTAAAAGTTGTTTTTTAATGTGGACAAAACACGAAACTGCTACTCAGTGGGTATAATGCTCAAGAAATTCTCACTGTACCACAAGAATTCTGGGGAGAAAAAAATCACTGAGTGAAATTAAAAGTGCTTCATCATCTAAGTTTCTTAAAAATAATAGCACAAGCTGCAACAATTAGAAGAAAAAAGAAAAGCTTTACCAGTCATTATTACATTTATTATTGTTTATTCTTGCTAAAGTACTATCAGCTTTTTCAAAACCAATGCTCTTTACACTCAAGCAGATCACAAACATGATCTTGATAGCAAATGAAATTGATCAGCTGAACAAATGCATGATTAATGTATGGTTTTTAACACCAGAAGGATCTAATCCTTCTAGCATCTAGCATAATAAAATAAATCATGTAAAAAACTGAATGAGCTTTCTCACAATTCCCTGTCCAAACTAGGACAGAATTTTTTTTTCATTAGAGAAACAGTTTATCAAAGCTAACCAGCACATCTCATATAAAAACACATAATGGAAATCCAGAGAACTCATCATTCTCTTACATTTGTCCTCAAACTTAGGGAAAGGAATTCACTCTACCTGTGATCAGAAGAAACGGTCTATCTGAAGAGAAGTCTGCTGACAGATTGACTCCCTTCATCTCTGAACACTCTGCCAACTGGAAAACTTTCTCAGTATAGCCAAGAACTTTTTTCCTGCATTCAGGTAAAAAAAAGTGACACAAGATTGGTAACAGTTTTTGGGGTCTTTTTACTTGAGGGTTTTTCTAGTACTGTTCTAGAAACTGAAACTCGCCAGTGTTTAGCAGCAACTAAGAGGATTGTAAGTCACCGGAGAGATGCAATTCAAACTCCTTCCCACTTCTGTGTAGGCATATATAAAATGCTGAATATCCTCTACCCAGAGCTTTACACTTGCTATACATCTGTTTACAGCTTTAACTCACCAACTGAAAATGGCAATTATACCCTGCACAAGGACATATAAGACAACCAATGAAAACTTTAGCAACCTCCAAAACTTCACACACTGCTTGACAGAGAAGTCTGGAAAAACAGAGGGATTTTACTTTGTTTTGATGTTGTAATTTAGCTGCTTGATGAGTGGAATTTACAGTTTCTAAACAGCTACCTTTCAAATTTCAGAAAGACAGCATGAAGTGCTTTCAGTGGTATTTATTACAAAGAGACTACTAGTATCCTATTTGAGGCTGTCTATAAACAAATTGTAAAAACACTTCAAAAGCATTAATCAGCTTAAAAATATTAATTTCTGCATACATGTTTCTATGTAAGTTAAATCACATTAGGATAACACGCTTTCTAAAATATGGCTTGAGCTAATTTTAAAGATGGTTGGAAAAGTTTGGCCTACACTGATTAAAATCTATACTTAAATGAAAGGAAAATTTAACCACAAAAACTGTGCTCATTTTAGAAAAACAAGCATATCACTGCCAAAGTGCTGTCCTAAGTTTAGATTGCTGTCTGACTAAAACATTATAATTATGAGAAACTGAAATGGATTTCTAAATGTTTCAAGATGAAACAGCCATTGGGTAATTTGCAAGATATGCAATTATCTTCTGAATTCGAACACATAATGCTAATACTCAATCTGAACAAATGCAGGCTGTCTGTGTGAAGACTGAGGAAATCAGTATTAAACATCAATACCAACACTAGAGAGGAGTAACCATAACGAAACCTAAGAGCAGAATTACCAAGTGATGTGGAATTAATTACTTCAAGAATTTTCTTCGAGGAGAAAAAAAAGGCTTGGCATCTCCCTCTGTTTCTTCTGTCTCTCCAAGAGCTGCTCAAGGTGAACAGAGGATCCTCAGCCGTTTTATCTCCATTAAAACTGCATTTCATCCAAGCTCTCATGTGTAGCAAGACAGCAACATTTTTACCTTCAAACACCAGAGAGGGTCTTCAAATAGATTCAGAGGGTCATGGAACACATGTTCTGTTACTTCACAATTAACATTCATATCTGCATGGGATTGTTATCATACTGACCAGGAAAAAAAAGGAAACCAAAATTAAACATAATCACTGGCTCACCCCAGATCTGTTTGTCCATTTCATGTATAATCATTGTAAATTCCAGTTACTTTGAAAAGTAAGTTAAATCTTGATCTGCAATAATCATTAACAGTTTGATGCAATTAACAGGATTGCAAGAAATTCAAAGTAAGTCCATTCTTGCTTCAAAATCATGATTGCATGTACTTGCCAGAACCTGCACTGCCTTTTATTGTCTATCTTTGATTTAGGAAGAAAAATTAATGACTTGGTTGTGTTCTACTTCCTGGTCTCCTTTGAAAGCCTGAGTGCTCAGTTATCTTTCGACTCTTCTGACTACAGCCCAGTCTGCTGTTTCACTGATTTGGTGAAAGGAGTACAAAACAATCTGTCATTTCTATATGAAAACACACAGGAACTGTGAGCATGTCTGGGACACAGAAGTTCACAGGACCACCATCATCTGAACAGTAATTTTATAAAGGACCAGACAAACTTTTCAGCAAAAATTAATTCTCTTTCTACCAGCAGTGTGAGGTCATCCACACAACTGCTTCATACAGACTCGTGAGGCAGTCTTCATTTAGCCTTCATGGTAACACTGGAGCTGCCATCAAAGGAGAAGAGCAAATAGAGATTAATTTCTCTCAATGGTAAGAGATGCTGAATGCCTTAAAAATAATAAAACCATTGTAAGCTCAATGAATAAGCACCTGAGATTAAGAAATAGCTTTCAGAAACACTGGAATGAAAGCAATACCTGCTCCCCTGATACCCAAAATAGCATCAATAGCAGGTTTTATACCAAAGGATGCCTGAAACAAGCTCCTCAAGAGTCAGGAGAGTTTTAGTATCACACATGCAGCATCTTGGAAAAGCAAGGTGAAAAAAAGCAGTTCTGTTCTCAAGGCGAAACCACCTTAAGCTTATTATCAGATTAAAGGCAAATTAATTTTCTCAAACTCATGAAAGGAGGTGTGTAAACCCAGTGGAGGTACTAATTTTGCATTGGCAAGTAAAGACTCTCCCAGTTTTTAACCCCTAAGCACCCAAGAACTCTAATACAAACAGATGTAATTCGGTAAATTAAATTAAAGGCCAAGTTCACAAGTAAACTAGCTCAGCTGCAAGAAAAAAAATAGGAAAAAGAAGAGACATTTTGGGTATGTTTGAAGAATTCTGCTAACATAGCTCCATCATATCTCACTGTGCCTGCCACAACAAAAAATTGGACAATTCACAACGCAGAATTATCTTTCAGGAGTAACTTACTTGTTAAGCCAAGGCAACAAGTAGTAAAATCAAACTATGAGCCTCTGCCCACAGTTGGCAGGGACCTGTTCCAAAAATTCAACTCCCTAAAGGTTCCATCTCCCCCTCTCTTAGCCCTAAGTGCTGACCAAGCACCACACACACGACACAAACAAGCCAGCTCTCTTCAGGCCAGTGCCAATAAAACATTTAACCAGACTAGGGAGCTCAGTGCCTCATGTCAGTGTGTTCCCAGCACCATGACGAGAAGAAACAAGGGACAGCCTTGAACAAGACTGTAAGTGGAGAAGAGGAGAATTAAATAAGGAAAGGACAGAGGAAAACACCGATTATTTGTAAATAATAATGAGGTAGGAAGAAAGCACAAATTGAGACAAAGACTCTGCACATCCCAAGAAGCTGGAAGAAGTGGCCAACAAAAGTAAAAAAAGATGTGCTTTGGCAAAGCAGAGTTGGGAGGAGTAAGGGGTGGCAGCACATGGAAGGATGGGACAAGTGACAGGAAAGAAAAGACATACATGAGACTGTCCAAACAAAAATTAAGAGAAGGAAATTCTATGGGAAGAAGTCTTGGACAGAATCAGGTAGAAAGCCATCTGAAGGACAAGAGGATTTGTACCTATGGCAGTTCAGATTAAGAATCTAGGAATTAAAAATCTGGCTTTACTAAAAATAGCTGCTGCAGGAGTAGACTCTGCAGGAACAGATGAAACATGTGACAGCCTCCCACATGAGCGATTGGAGAAAGGGCTACTTGATCCAGCAAATCCTAACACCACTAAAATCCCAGGTGGTGTGAAGATGACACCTCATTCCACTTCCAATCTTCTTTCCAGATTGCTTTTGTGGAGGGGGCAGGCAACTCCATGAAAGCAAAGCTCATTGAGACTGAGGAACTGGACCATACCAGAATCAAAGTTTCCCTGCAGAATCTCAGTCTGGCTTTCACAGTAGGGTACAAAATTATCTTCCCTGCAAGAGTCTGCCTCACTGAGTACACATGGTGGACCAGCCCCTGATGTCTAAATAAAGGTTTCTAAGTGACTTCGCTTTCAGCACAGAAACACTTTGGCAAGCAGTGAATGGAGAAAAAACCCTGGAAAGATGAGAAAGTTCCTTCACAGGCTTACACTCTTCTCACTCTTACCACATATTCCCTACACAAATTTCTCTTTTTTTCCCTACACAAACTTTTCTTTTTTTTAAATCAAAACTTTTCAGAAGCTTGAGGCGTAGCTCTGATTTTCTGAATGACCAATTGAGATTTGGTTTCTCGAGATACAGTTTCACATTATGGTTGACCCACAGCTGGGTTAGATTAGTGCAGAAGGAGAAACAGCTTTCATTCATATCAGAGCAAGCACTCACTGGAATAACTTCCACCCCCATAAAACTGTTAGATCAACTGCCCCTGAAATCATCCAACCACTAAATCCACTACAAAGAGAGTAACAAGAATCCATAGCCAGCAATGGAAAGGAGTGAGACCACACTCCTCAGCTGCAGCCCACACACTGACCAAAGTACGAATTCACACTGGTAAAGGGTACCTTGATTTGCTGAGGAACAGCTTCCACTGCAGCTTTGCATTCAGACTGTTAGACAATACTGTAGAACATGATTGCAAAGTTAACCAACTCATTTTAGATTTCTGTAAGACGTATTTTGGCTTTTTTTTATGCCTAGTTTCCCCATTTGCTAGGTAAGAAGCAGGATGGAGGGGGACCCATCTATTAATCTCTGTGGAGTAAGTGGAGTAAGTTACAGTGGAGTAAGTTCATGCTTGAGAAACATTAAAATGTTACTGTTATATCTACAACTGAAAAGTCCCACAGTCCAAAAATGAAGTGAGATATGGTGATGCTTTCAATCAATAAGTAAAATACACTACCCACTTGCATAGTCCATTCCACACACTAACAAAAGTAGCGATTAAAGAAGTCCAGTGACCAAGAACCGTATTGCAATGAATCAATGAATACACACAAGCACCAGTGTGAAGCTGCACGCCCAGTTTAACTCCAGTACTGATTTTTAGTGTGCAGCCTCTTGCAGCCACAGCTATGTACTGAAGTGCTCGGCTGTGCAAAGCTACGAGCCTCGTTGCAGCACTCACGCTGCATTTACTGCACAAGAGACCATTCAGGTCAAAGTTTAGCTTTGCCACAGGGCACGTCCAGCCCAGACAGCAGCACACAGCCAATACTAACGGGAAAAGTGACAACACACACAATAACCAAGGAAAACCACCCAGTTTCAGCTGGAAAAAAAAAAAAATACCAAAACTGACTGGCTCCTGTGAATGTACGAGTCAAAACAAGACACTGTTGTTTTCCCAAAAGGAACGATACCAAGGATGAGATTATTGCAACAGGCCTCCGGCTATTTATTCCTCCAGGTGCAACAAAAACAGCACTGAAACCGAGGTTTCGGGTACCGTACACGTCTCACACACACGGAACGCCTCCGCAGACAAACTCAAGCGCTCTCCTCCATCGCCGCGGCTCCCGGCCCTCCTACAGCGCGGCGACCATGCCTGTGGAGAAACGGGAGGCGGGTGAGAGCCGGGCGGGCGAGAAAAAACCAGCAAGGCATGGGGAGCTGCGGAGCCCCGGCCAGCACCGTGGGCCAGCACCCTCTCCGGCCCCCGCTCACCTGGGACGGGGCAGCGCCGCGGCGGGAGGAGCTCAGGGAGCCGCCGCACCGCCGCCGCCGCCGCCCGCGGGCGCCAGGGCCGCCGCCATGTTCCCGCGGCCTCTGACCCCGCTCACTTCCGGTCACGGCGGTCACGCCGTTGCCATGGCAGCGCTCCCTTAAAAGGACCGCGCGGGAGAGGGGCCTGGAGGGGGCGCGGCCGCCTCCTGTGAGGGGACAGCGGGGCCCGGACGGCGGCGGCCGGGGGGCAAAGCAAAGCAAAGCAAAGCAAAGCACAGCACAGCACAGCACGCGTTTTACTTCGGGGGTTAACCGAAAAGGGACAGTGATTCATCCGCCCCACAGCGCTGCATGGAGGGGAAAACCGTACTGCTGGTTAGCTGCGGAATTTGTCATGAGGTAGCCTGTGGGGTAGGAAAGTAGTGGAAAACGACCGTGACATGGTTTCCACTGCTGTGAGGAGATGGTTTCTCTGAACTTTCCCCGAAATGGGCTGTGTTTTCAGTTTCTATTGCACCACCTTTGCTGCTGCTCACTGTTGATGGTGGTTAACCTTTTTATACTCTTTCCACATGTGTGTTTTTATAAGGTAAACAAACCTGGTGAAACCCCCAGTCCAAGAAGGGAAACTCTGGGAGGTCTTAAATAGAGTTTTATGTTTGTTCGAAACCAAAGTGAGTCCATGCGCAGCTGACAAGAGCTGCTGGATGAGGACCAAAGCAGCCTGGGCTCTCTTTGTGATTCCACATCAATTCCATGTGCATAGATGAACATGTCCCTCTGCAAAACTCCTGCAAAGTACAAATGAAGGGAAAAACCTGATCCCATACCCACTTAGGGATATATGCCTCCATAGCTATCCCCACTCTGGCATCCTGTCCCACTGCAGCTAGTTTTGAGGACAACGTTGTCTCTTCTTACATGCCCACAATAATCCAGTATGAATTATTGCTTTAGAGAGCACCTTTGTGGACTTGAGAATTAGCCATCAATTTGGTAAATAGCTGAAATAAAAAATAAATAAATCAATAGAGAATGAGCCTTTGGAAAATTTAATCCTAAAAGTCATAAAAATGTTGGAAATTCCACTGTCATCACTTTTTGGAGGCTCTCATTTGTTCATTCAGCGCAGAGAAGTAGGAGCTGAGGGGGAACTTAGCTGTTGCCTACAACAGGTGGAACGTAATTGAGGAAGTGGAGCCAGACTTCTCTGAGATGCACAGCAAGCAGATGAGAGGCATTGGTCCCATGTGTCAGCAGGAGAAACCCCAATTAGTTAACAGGAAGGAATTCTTCAAAATTAGAGCAGTCAAGCACTGGAATGGGTTTCCCAAAGACCTTGTGCAATCTCAAACCCAGAATGGACCAGGTCTTATGTAAAAGTATTAATAGCATCCCAAATCCTTCAAAATGCCTTCGCTGAAGAGATAGAGCCAACTCCAATTTGGAGTGCTCTGCCTCTTGTATCGGGAGGCTCTTTGTTGTGTGATCCAGCTGACTTGTGCTAACCAGGAAACAGGCATTTAGTCAGACTTAGTCACCAAGATTCCCTCCTCTAGGCAGCTCCAAAAGGTGACCCATTCTCTCCCAAACTGGATGTCTGAAACAGCTCAGCACATGGGGAACTGAAATGGCTCACCTTGAGATCACTTTAGCTGATGACATGGTTAAAGCCAGGTGAAGTGAATCCTCACTGATGCCTCCTGAAAATAAGGACAAGAGCAAGGCAGACTGCTGAATTTTAAGTAGCAATAGCTCAGCATGAAAGACATAGCATCAGCAGAATGTCCCCAAGGGTAACATGTGCCATGGGCTGTCAGCCAGACTTGTGGCCAGGCTCCTGGGCAGCCTCAAAACTTCAAATAGAAACAGGGCAGTGATGGCATCTGCAAAATTCCTGGTGCAACCCTGTAATGCTAAATGGAGAGCTGTCCTCAAATTATTATACTGCTGTTGTCTAGGAAGGTGAGAGGAGTGAAACTGCAGTCATGTCTGTGTGTGGCTTCTGGTATTTGTACCGTAGGGCAGTTATGGCTCTTTCATTAGTTTGATAAACTGGGCAAAAATGCCTATAGCTAATTGCCTCTTGGGCTGAAGCTCTGCATTTCTCTGTATTTCTTCTCTGTATGGAAGAAATACGCGCTAAAATGAGTTAATAAAATACTGAGAAAGGTTTTGTAAATAGCTAAGTAAGGAGCTTTAGCACTCTATGTACTAAAACGTAGACCAGAATCTTTACTGCAACCCACTTCTAGGATAAATCATCTCACTTTCCTATCAGCATAGTAGGAATAATGACATTTTCTTCTTGAGAGTGCTGTCAGGGGATGATAATCAAAGTTTGTAATTTGATTAGAAAAATGTGAAACATTGTACAGCACTCTTACAATGCCAATACCTCACTATATAAACTTTTGGTTAAAACTGTAAAGAAAACAAATTGGTAAGACAAATAATAATGAGTAATTTTGTTCCTGTTTTCCTAAAGAACCCCAGAGCAATTTTGTACTGTTTGGAGATAAATCTCTTTGTCTATCACATTGACATGCAGGCAGTTGAAGAAGGACATGACATCTTTTCAAGAATTCATCATAGCACTCTAGTAGAAAATACAAAGGCAAATTTAATTTTCAGTTGCAACTACACAGGCAAAGTAGATAATCACCTTGTGCTTTACACACATACACTGAAAGCTGAACTTGTGTGAAGTGAATTAGTGTAGGCATTTTGTTAGAAAGCAAGAAATCTGCTCAAGAAAAATACAGGCATTCATAATGCCCCTACAGTTTTTGTAAAAGTGGAAAGTACAATTTCTACAGCCAAAGACAACAGTGAGGGGAAGAAAAGAATGTTCAGTATTCAGCAAAAAGGAAGAATCCATCTGACTGGAAATGTATGTGCATTTCAGAAGGCTTTGTTAAAATAATATTAAGGTACTGGCTTTATGTCCACAAAAATAATGCCATTTGATGCCGAAGTCAAGCTTTCCACGTGTTTGAAATAAAACAATATAGGTTTAATTTAGCCACAAAACAATTCCTGTGGGGAGAGCTGGAAGCAGCAAGGTCTGATTCCCAACAGATGTGCTCCCTGTGCCACTCAGCCCATCTCCATCCCTATTGCATTAATTTTGTCTCCTTCCCAATCCATGGACGGCATCCCTGGAAAGCAAGAAGCAGTAGGTGCAGGTGGGCCAGTGAGTACCAGCTACCAAGAGAAACAATAATGTTTGCTCAGTCAGGACATTAATTTAGTTCTCACTCCTCTATCACAATGTCTGTATTAACAGACCTTGTAAGAGCATGACTGTTTCTGAGAATTCTGCCTTTCTGTCCTTCCATCAAATTTGAGCAATATTCATCAAGAAGGTTCAAAAGTTCTTGGAAAGGGACTTGCAGCCAGACTGAAAAGCAGCATGGCCACATAAGCAAAGTTCATATGAAAAAAACAGATTGAAAAACTGAAAAGTTGCCCACAGTGGGGGGGGGAGAAATCACAACAATTAAAATCTTTTTGCAAGGGGGTGAAATTGAAAATGGTTGGGTCTTTCAGGTTGTGTTAGCACCTGAGAAATAGAAAGTGAAAACATAAAATGATACAAGCTCCTATCTGTCCACTGACAGGACCTGGAAACATGGCATGAAGAATTTAAGATCTTCATAGGAACACAAGGGAAAGGAATTTTTTTATTATAGCTGGGGTTAGCTTTACAAAACATTTTTTGGCTATATGATTTGTAATGGGATCCCTCCATTCATTTTGTGTCGGCATAGCTCAGCTGGATGACAAGTGGCATCGTGGAGCTCATAACGAGTCTTCAAGAGGGGACACAGAGAGGAGGGAAATAATTTGGTATCAGTGTTACTAACAACAGCAGTATGCCTAAAACATTTTGGGTTTTAATCACTATTGCTTAGCTCTGTGTTTTATTTGCAGACTAAGTCCCCTTGGGGCCTATATCTGAGCTGAGGGAATGATAGACCATGTGGCACTCAAAGGGAAGAAAAGATAAACAATATGGAAAATATCATTAGGCAGCCAGTCACGCCTCTCTATAACTGCCAAAGAACAGCAGAAAGATAACTCATGTTCTCCTTTTCCTTGGAAAAGCCTCAGTCACTTGAATAAAGACACTTTCCAGGAGTTCTTGTTGAGAAATGGCCTGGGTTGTGCTTGCATGAAATGGTTTTCAAATTGAAACTCACAAGCTACTTATGGATCTGCTGTTTACATGGCTATTTCCACTTCCTAAATCTCATCAGAATGTGTTAATTGCTTTCCTAATGGTCCTATACAATGCAAACAGTTGCAAAATTAGCCCCAGAGATGGTATTAAATGTTACCATTTAAATTCAAGGAGTGGAAGAAGAGGAAGAGGGAAGGATTGCATGACAGAAAGGGAAAGATGAGAAGGGGTCATTAAATGCCTGAGGTGGAAGGTCATGAGGTTTTGCGTTCCCCAAAGCCTCTGCCCCAGAGAGCAGTGCAGATGTGATCCTCAGGGTCCCTACTGCCTTTACTCCAGGAACCCTTTGGGATGGCTCTGCCATCACGCCCGTGTTTTCCTCTAAAAGCCCTCATGTAGCTCATTTGCTGAAACTGCCATACTCCACATCTGATGCCTTAAGTTTTAGCTTTCATATTTTCCAGATCCTGTGCTGCATTGGTGTGTGACTCTGAACTTCATATAAAGTGTTAGCAAGTTCTCTTCACGGTTTAGTTAGACTAAACAATCCTTTTCCAGCCTGGGCACCAAGGACACCATTAAAGATTCCGGCCCAAAATGTATAAACAACAGCAAATTGAGGAAACCAGTCTGGGAGGATGGGACTTCATAACCTGAAGCTGTAACTGGATAATTAACCCCAATATGCAAATGGACCAAAACTTATTAAAGTGTGAAAACTTGTGACTTGGGGTCCATCTTGGGTGGAGCCACAGCCGGGCTCTTGTACTGCCCAAGGTGTATCCTTTAAAGGCCTTTTAAATAAATACCTACTTTATTCTGTTAACACTGTCTAGCCTCTGTTCTAGGTAGCCTCACAAGGCATCACATCCACCTGGGTTTTTCCTCTCTCATGGGTTTTCTAAGTAAATTTCACTGCCTGGGAGAAGAGCTAAGTTACTTGATGTCTGGATAATTCACCATCTCACCTCTGTTTGCCTACTTTTCTGAAAAGTTTGAGATAACGATATGTCAGGCCCACATAAGGATTTTCACCTCTCCATCTGCTTGCAAAGAAAATCAGATATCTGAGCCCACATACCCTCCTAGGTGTGGAAATTTGCTAACTGTTCATAACATGCCTAAGCTGCACTTGTTAATTTTTCTTCCAGAAACAGCAGAAGTAGAGAAAGGGCCTTGACTCGAAGGGTATCAGCACAGCACTGAATGGGGATTACCATCACCAACTCAAAACAGGGGAGGCAGTGACAGCATGGAAAGCTTGCACTGATTTAAGCTGGTATAATATTTCTGGTGCCTGCAAGGTAGGTGTATATCTCTGGAGACAGACTAAGCTCGTTCTTATGCACAGCCCCATGAACAGCAAACAATAAAGGCCACTGTTTACTGCCCTACAAATATAGTAACTGGCACAGGTGATATAATGGATTTAGCTGATTTGGGAAACATTATGAGTTTAAATGTTTTTACTATCAAATTCAAAAGACATCTGTGGTACAACCGTAAAAGGTGATTCAATAAATTACAGGGATTTTTAAACTCTCCAAAGCTGAAGAGAAGATGGAATTGATTCAGAAATGTTTATTTGATTTAGTTGCTGTTTGGTTCACAGGAGACTCCCCACAGGGGCAATAAAACCCAAGGCTGCCTTTTTTATAGTGCAGAGATTTTACACTGCAGTTCTCTCCAGTCTGTTTAAACATGCCCCTCTCTTGCTTCAAATACTAAGAAATTCCATTCACTACAACTCAGAAATTTCAGAGATGGAAATGATCTATTCAGCCCTATGATCCATCTCCTGAAAAATGCAGGAATTCTCCCTACAGTACATTTGTAATTTTAATGTTTTGTCCATCAAGTTTATAAGGTCACATTAGTAAAGTGTACATTTTATTACATTTCATGTTTATATCAATAAATAATATGTGGTTGCTTCATTTCAAAGTAATTGGTCTTACGGATGTACCAGGGAAAGGAAGTAAGCAGTAGCAGCTTAAATGGCAGATGCCAGAATCAGGAGGGGTTGTTTTGTTGTTAAATGTAATCAGTACTGTGCACAGTGGGCTTTCAACTATTCCTCTCTGGAGAATGGTCATTCTAATGTCAGTCATTAGCAATTTGCTGCTGGTAACTTGGGAACAGCATGTGTCCTACAAATTGCTTCTATTAGTCACCAGTTCTTGTCCAAATAATTGACTAAGAGAGAGGGACAGCCTGAGAGCTGGGCCTTAGCGGGGTGGCAGAGTGTATGGACACATTGTTTTAAGACACACACTTTACTTTTTTTGAATGCCAAAAATTAGTAGAATGGACTCAGACCTCTTTTATCCTGGGGTCAGGCTGGAGCTGCACCACCAAAGTCCAATGGAGCCCTTTCAAAAGCCAAGGCTAACGCACATGAGGTCAATATCTGGCAGTAATACAGCAGCACATTTGCTTGTCTCTGAAATGCAGACACCTCTGGCATGAAACTTGGCAGCTGTTTTACATAAAATAGTCAGGATGTGAACCAATATCTTTCTGGAAAGGAGGAGGAGAAAGAGGAAGAGCATGGAAGAGTCTCACTAGTTTGTACCCTTTGTATTCTTGTCATCTGCCCCTTTAGTGAAAGCTCTTTTACATAGTGTTGTTAATTCAAGTACCTGCTCTTTTGGCAGCCTTTTATCTCACTGAAAATAGGTATTTCAGCATGACAGAAAATACAAGGAACAAAAGAATTTAACTTTCCTACTAAAAAGAAAAATGCTGTGGGGAAAAAAGCAGGTCACAGTAGCACATCAGGAGTCAGCTCTCATCAGGAACTCCATTCCTCTCACCACACCTCTCACCACACCATCTGAATACATTCTGCTTTAGGTTATTGCTGGACTGCTTCTCTGATCCTGCTATCTTGGTTTGTGAAGGCTGAACCTGAGAGAGTACGAGGCTAAGAGGTTACAAATGCCCTCCCAATAAAATTTATGTCATAGTAATAACAAAGTGTCAGATATTGTTATTGATACAGTACTTCTGAGATGCCAGAAAAAGGGGCTTTGAGTTCATACAGGTAATTCTGGAGCCTCTGAAAATACATCTTGTGACCCTAATGCAGGTGACAGAGGTGTGGAGAGAGGAGCAGCAGAACCTCTGAATCCAAAGCTGCCAATCTCTGGGCTGAGGTAGAGAGAACTGGATGTGAGCTCCCCAAAGTCTGGGTAGGAACCAAGGAGGGTACTGGGAAAGCAGAGCTTAATTACTGCTGTTATGGGATGAGGCGGCAGCAGCAGGACAATGGATGGGGGTCAGAGAGGGGATAGAGGAGCCGTCCTTACATAAGCCATTTCTCAAAGTTACACAATGGAGTAAAGTAATAACACTAATGCACTTTTATAATGCATTCCTATGGAGATTTAAAATGCTTTGAAAAGATAAGTAAATATTATATCATAAGGTGGCAGATGGAGAAACGAGAGCAATGAGGAAATTAGTGGCTTCCTTGTAACTGTAGGGAGAGTCAGAGCTGTGGTGGGGAGCAAGAGAAAGGTCTTTGGAGCCCTCTGAGCATTTGGGCACAGTCTTCCAAATGTCCAGGTGTGCTGGACAGGAGGAAAACAGGCAGGTTAGGAAGAAATTTTCCCTAAATCAGGAAACAAATCAGAAATGAGAAATGCATTTTTTCAAGCTGGAAAAAGATGTTTGGTGAAAACAACAGAGAAACATTTTGGGTTCCGAGGATTTTATTACCTTTTCCAGTGTGAGTCAAAGGATTCTATCCAAGTTTCCAGAGATTATTCCTCACAGGAAAAGCAAAGCTGTAATAAAGGACATAGCAATGGCACAGTAAAAACAACAACAACAATAATAAAAATACGTATTTTGTTTAATCACCTGGATAGATCCTGCATGATGCAAAAAAAAAAGTGGGATAACAAGCTCTAAGAGACAGGTCACAGCTACAGGGGCTTGTCAGGCCAAAGCAGCACAGTGAGACAGAGTGAGGTGCAGGTGAGGGGTGAGGAAGGGCAGTGCTCCCAGGAACACAGATCTGCTTGGGCTCTTTGTGGTAACTTCTCTTTGTCATCAGTGCCAATGACCCTTAGGAGTTGTCTGCTCACCCAAAAAACTTACTCAAAACACTTACTGATTTCCCACTGACAACAGACTCTCCACCCCTCCTTACTACCTCCCTGGGCTGGACAAGTCCCTTTGAGGTTACTGTGGGGGGAGTAACAACCTTAGGAGCAGTCACTGGATGCAGAAGGACCTCCATCCTGCAGAGAATGTGTTCTGTGCCTTTGAGCATGTCTGTCCCATGCAATAAGGAGTGATGATGTCACCCTGCTCATCCCTGACCATTTATTGCTGTGTGCTGAGGACATCCCCTGACTGCTGCTTCGCTGGTCTTACAGCTCTCAGTCCGTTCCTGCTGCTCTGCCTCCACTCATGGGTGCAGCTGCACTCTTTCTCCCAGGACAGGTAGCTCCTGTGCCGTGTGTCCTCTCTCCTGCCTGTGATACTGCTGTGGGCAGGACAGATAATCCAGGAGACATTTTAGCTGGGGAGGTCAGGTTATGTGGCTCAGGACTTTTTCTGCAAGACAGAAATTAAGCCTTCACCAAAATACTCAGCTTTCACCCCTCATGGACTGAGAGGAGGGCTCAGCCGTGCAGCCAGAGGTAACACTGTACAGATCTGTAGGACCAGTCCTGTGTTTTCTGTGTTAGTTCAGCTTTTAGGGACTTGTGGAAAAATATATGTCCTGTCATATGAAATGCAGTAACTAATAAATAATGATCTGTATTTCTGCACCATTTAGCAACTGCTCATGACTGCAGTATTGTAACAGGTCAGTGAACAGCCAGGTGTTGTCCCCATTTCTGGTTGGGGAGACCTAGAGCACAGGACCATGGCTGAAGATCATTTTCTTTTCCAGAAGGGGTGGTGCATGGCCTCCTTCCCTGTTATAGTCAATGCCCTGTTATGGGCAATTCTGCTGCCAGGAAGAGCTGTAATCTCCCCTGGGTTGGGAAATGGCATAACAGGCATGTGTCCAGGTCACACTCACTGGCTCGTTCATCCAGCAGGTTTATCTGCGGGTCCAGAGGGGAGCAAGGTAGTAAAGTGCCAGCCCTCTCTGCTGGAAAGTCTGTACCTGTGGCTGCCAGGAAGATTTTGGCCATGGTTACATGAAATCCAGTGCTGTTTGGTCAGGCTGAAGCTGTCACTCTCCTCTGCTCTGGCTCATCTGGACAGGATCCAACATTCTAGGCGAAAGCGAACACAGCAGCTGAAGCTGGCACAGAGGAGACTGAGCCGGCTTCAGAAAAAGCATGTAGCTTTCCAAATATCTTGCAGTCCAAAGCAAAACCAGCAGTTCTAACATGCTGTGAGCAATAAACAATGAGCTTTGTCAGCATGTCTAGAGGAAATGATAATTCCCGGAGTGTGAATGATGAAATGTTAACCAAGATGGAGGCCTTGGATAGCATTGTGGTCAGGAAAGCATATGTGCATCAGTGTGGAAGAGCTGACACTAATGCAAAGAGCCCTACCTAAGACATAAAGATCTTCCAAGTCTCTCAACTTACTGCCCAGTGGTATTTTCTCCTGTTCCCTGTGCAAAGTGTAAAGCATTGCTTGTGCTTGAAAGGGAGATTTGCAGTGCTGTAACCAGCACCTGAATCTGCCCCTCTGGCTGCACAGCCCTGGTTCTTCATCACCCACAGCTCAGTGCTGCTGTCAGCCCTCTGAGACACACAGGGCTTGCTGCGGGGTAATTTACTGTTGTATCTGCATTACGAGATTGGCTGTCCCTCTTTTCTCTGAATTAAGAGGCAGCTCACTTCGGTGTAATCGAAAACCTAATGAATCAGGGGAGTGTTTTTAAGGTTACAGTGACCTTGACAGAGACCTGCTAGCCCTGTGCTTAAATATTTTGCAAATCTGTTGCATGGTTTTGAGGTCAAAAAGAGTCAAAGTGGATTTTTCCCCTTTGCTTGAAAAATGTTAAAACTGTTCTTTGCAAACCATGTGAAATGTTTCCAGTCACTCCAGCAATGAGCAGTATTGACATGCATATATTAGCAGAAAACAAGAATAACTACAGCCAGAGAAAATTATGAAATAATTCATAGTAATAATATTAATTTCACAATATCATCACTTTAGGAGCCTGTTGCAATAAATAACCTTGAGAGTTATCTTGGTGTGTGTGACACAGGACGTATGTGCAGTTGAGTTCAGATTGCACAATAACTTTTTCCTGATGTGCCCTATGAAACGTGGAACCTTGATCTCACTCACCAGTCACTCATGCTGGGGTTGTTTTAAGAAAAATGACATTCAGGACTACTATTCAATGCTGGAGGGAAAAAAAAAAGACTCAGCATTCTGCTATGGCTAGCGTTACCCTCAGGCATTTCTGGCGTGTTTCCGCTGTAAGTTCATTTTACATGTGGCCAGGAAGTACAACATCTTGTTGCATCTTGAAAAAAAAAGCCTACCAGATTTCTTCCCTGTAGCTCATTCCCAATCTACAGAAGCATCTGGTGGGAGCATGTCAGAAGATCTGTCACTAAATGTAAGAAGTTCAGCCCCCAGTGCACTTCAATGCCTGAGTCTCATTTAAAAGAACAAGGTCAAATCATATTTACTCCTCTACTTTTTTAACTGTGACTTTTTTTTTTTTGGTGGTGCTCTCTCTTTTGAGTAGGACAATGTTTTTCTACTAAATACTGTTTTCACCACTGTGTCACTTCTGTGCAATTTGGTTTTGGATGGAGATAAGAATTAACACCATTGCTTTCCAGGAAAATCCTAGAACCATAAGTTTCAACGAAAGCCTGGCCCTCGTATCCAAGTTTTGAGACACCCTTAGCAGAAATACTACACATGGAAAAGCAATAGAAGGCCAAATACTCTAGTTTGTGAGAGTGGTGCTGCAGGGCTTGAGATGGCTGGCCATGCTGTGGCATTTGTCAGAGGGGCACGGATTCGTTGAAGAGTATGAAGGCTCATCTTTAGAGTCATAAACATGGTCTCTCTCCCACCTCTTGTTCCTTTCTATTCCTCCCTCTCTAGACCAAGCCAACATCTGCATCGCCATTCCCACCATTCTCACAATGGCAATCCCAAAAAATGCCTGTTGATTGTTAGGAGAAAGGTAAAGAGCCATTTGCATGGCATAGAAATTGCTTTCATTGCTCCAATTTCCAAGCATCATAGCCTCGTGCACTTTCTACTGGCACAGTGCCTGTCCTCTCCCTGCCCATGAGTATGGACCTAGAGCTCTGTGGTGACAGAATTGGATCATTTCTGCCATGCTCTTCTCCCATGACCTGCCTGTTTCTTTCCCCATACCTGTCCTCTCATGAGGGTCACTGTCTCCTGGTTAATCTGGGAGCTGAGTTGTGAATAAGACAGGTTGCATTTCCCAGTGGTCAGACTGGTTCCCCTGTCATAAGCCTCACGCTTATAATAGAAGCAGGAAAATTTGAGAAAACACATCTGATGTAATTAGTGTAACCTTTCTGCCAGGTGGTTAACAGCAGAGAAAAATGTTTGGATTTAATATACCCATGGCCCCTCGTGATAAAGGACTAAATTCCAATCTCCACTTAGAAACCTGAGAAAATTAAACATACCCTCCCCGGGAGCTCTTAAAGAGATGGATTTCCACCACTCACTTGCATTCCCAGATCTTTATTAGGCAAGAGGGAGCACAGTCATAAAGCCAGGCAAAGCCAGCAATGGCAATATATATCCAGATAATGAGCAAAAGAACCCACTTTTTCAAATCTGTTGGCAGAGGTCCACCTCCCTTCCCCCTGTCTAGTGAAAAGGTTCTCCAAAGAGAGCTCCATGGCTCCAGCACCTCAGCCAGGGTCAGGAGCAGGGAGAAGTCCTATCCAAGGAGCAATGGAGGACTCCAGCTGTTGGTGCTATGGACAGATCTCTCAGCAGCCTGCCCAACTACCCAAGGGCCTAGTGAGAACATACACTGATACAACTTGGGGCAAATCAGGCCACAGAGTGGCACAGGCTTGTAAGGCAGGAGTTCAGGCAGCAGAGTGCCATCAACTCATGTCTTCCAGTTTTCAACAAACTGTTGATATGTTGATGTGAAGCCTACAGGCAGAAGTGAAGAAAGAAACACTCTTCCATCCCCTTTTATGGCATGTCTTGAAAGCAATCCAGGTGTGCAATGGACAGATCACTTTCCCATGCAACTGTGATGCTGCTTCCTCCCAAGCACTATCATAAAAGTCAGGGTTTCATTTCAGTGTGTCCTAAGCACAAGGGTTCTTAAGGTTTCTGGGCCTGACATGGCTGGAAAGGAAACACTGTGTTCTCCAAAACTGTTTTGTCTTCTCAGCTGTGCTTTACTGGGAGGTTGCATCATGCCAGTTTGGAGGTGGGAACCTCACCTCTCCTGTCTGTTGGGTTGCTGTAACCTGCTTTGCCCAGAACTCATAATTTCAAACTGTTTAGAGACTGATGCTTTATGCTATGTTGTGCCCAGGGCAGTATTTACCATGAGAGGGATTTCTACATGGGTGCCATCATTTACAGCTGCTTATGAATGATTTGGGGCTGAAGTTGTCAATGCTGATCTTCAGTCTGAAAGTCCTAGGATTTAACGTTTAGTCTATGTTAGGAGACTGACAGCTTTCTAATTACAGAGTCTATTACTCTCCCCTTTCACTCTGTTTTACTGGGTCTATTTGGAGTTTTCTGAAATACCCATGGAGTGGCTACCAATTCAGTGAGTTCTGGGATGGATTCTTCCCCATGTTTAGCTAAAGCTAAGCTCAAAACTAAGCATCACTCTCAGAGCTGGAGCTGTGGAGTTAGAAATTATTGGGAAGGTGTATGTGGAAAGTCCTAAGTGTAGGGGATTTGGATGTTTTCCAGGTTTTGTATATTTCAACCTTTTGTCTGATTAATTTATACATTACATCCATTCTAAACCTAGAAACATAATCAGAAGAGCTAAAAGAATCCCTCTGAGACTCTTTCAATCTACCTTTCCTGAAAGAAAAGGAAAGTGCTTTCTCCTTTCATGAAATCTCTCATTGCAAAAATACATAGTTTGGAATGCAGAGAAGAAACAGCAGGAGTCAGAAGTAAAGGAGTAGACTTACATGGAAAAGATAGAGGTAGTCCAGGCAGAAGCAAAGAGGCAACATGAATTGTCCATGGGCATTTATCCAAGAATTGTTCATCTCTGCCTCCATCACACAGGGATGGTGTCCAGAAGAAGCCGTGTTGACTGGTCAGTGTCACAATGGAGCAGTGAAGACAATTTTTAGTGTTTGGATAACATCTGTTCTCTTGGCTAGCCAAAAACATCATGTGATATAGACACAGGTAAGAGAATCTGCCTGGGCAGCTTCAGTGAGGAGCAGAACTCATTTTCTTGTCCATATTCATGCGTTTCATTTTAGTTCTCTTCTCTCTTCTTTTTTTCCATTCCTTTCCCTCCCCTCCCCTTCTCTTTTTTGTTCCAGAAGGCACCCATCCAAGTGGCCCCACGAACTGCCTGTGTTGTAAAGCTGTTTTCCTGCAGAGCAGCCATCAGCTGGCAGCAGCTGGTGGGGGAGCTTGGCAGCAGGAGCTGTGGTGACCTCTCTGGTGTGGGGCTTGCACAGTGCCATGGGAACTCCTGGAACGGATGGGAATGACATACACAAGAGATATTCCTGGGGACATTACACACTGCTGGAAGAGGCTGGATTGCAGCGGTCCTATTAATGTCTTTCATTCATCTCCAGCAAAGTCAACAGTTGAAAGCAATTTTAAGCACTTGGATCATACAGAATATATAAATACCTGTGTTCTGTCTAGCTGTAACAATGCAATGATAAGTATGACTCCCTGGTGAACGAACAGGATATCACAGGCTTATTTTGTCTTCCAAATGGGTCAGAGTTGAATCTTTTACTGAATTTCCACATTCATTTTATCTTAACAGGTTAGAATTTCACTTGGAGAAGGCATTGTTAGAGTTCTCAGGCTCATGATCACAACAGAAATGCCTCTGGATCTTCTGAAGATAATTAAAACAAATTTTTTATAACCTGCAATTTGGTTCTACATTCCAATGAACACCTTCATTTTTATATATATATCAATAGAGTTCAGGTTTATGTATTCCATATATAGAGAGCCAGTAACCTTGAATCAATATGTATCCCTTCATGACTGCTTTAAGATATATTAAATTCATTAACCTTTATAGGCAATAATGACCTATCCTGTGGTATCCTTGTTTTTCACCATTATCTGAAATAATGAAGTTACACCCATTGCTTCAGATATATGATTTTCAAAAACACTATTGGCTTTGTTAGAAATTATAAAAAATGTTTATAATAGCTTAAAAGAAGAACCATTTAGCATTTCTTTAAAATGGTGCAGTTAGAGCATTTCTCAGTTCTGTGCTTCTCTCTGTCCACACTAGATAGGTAACAACTAAGCTTCTTGTCACCATTGCAAAGCGTATTTATCTATTTATTAGTTTCCTAGTGAAGTGAGCTGATTCCCCCAGGTCCTGGAAGGTTAGCAGTGCTAGGAGCACATTATCACCCTAAACCATGTACTCATCGTCAGAGCTGGTGATCCCTCCAACATCTCTTTTTTGCCACAGACTCCTCTTTTAGATTTTCATATCCTGCTCATCATCCTGAAACAGAAGGAGAGACATCTGAAGCATCCTCAAATCTGAAAATGGTTTGTTCAGAACCTCCCAGGATTCAGCCTGATTTTGTCAGATGGAACACAACTGTGGTGATTGTCAGCTGTGTGAATCCCAAGGGAGGACCACAGGATTCCTGTTAGACACTTGATGAGCCAGGCACAAAGCTATCAGCATCCCAGGTCTGCTCTGAACATCACAGAAAGACTAATAAAGTTTTAAATTAAAAAAAGAAATTCCATCAAGGATAATCTTTCAAAAGCCACAGTCCATCTGGGTGCCTTCTTCCTTGCTATTAATTACAAAGACTGTAATCCATAAGCAAAGTATGAGTGAGATGTAAGCTTGCTGCCATTGTCTTTAATATTTTGCTTGCTAACAGGACATCTAATCCACCATGAGCAGGAATTCATCAAACCTCTGGGGCTTCCTAAAGCACACAATCCCTCTGAATGAGCAGTAATCTCTTCCATGGAATCTTCCATCTCATGAACTAAGAAGTGATGCTAAAGGCTCATTTGCTCTGGGATCTCCAGGCAGTGGAGGGGATGACACCGTACCCAGCTCCAGGCACAGCAGAGAGCTGGGACAAGTGTGGGCAATGAGGCAGATTCCTGGCACTTTTGTGGTAAAGAGCACTTCTTTGGCACACGAGTGCTCTGCCAAAAGTTGTGAGCATGGACAGTGGACTGAAAAGATCCCACTGGTGGTTTCAAGCAGTGAGATCAATAATAATTTCCACACTCAGCTGTTTTACATAACGCTTCCCTCCCTGCTCCCCATGGGATAAACAGTGGGACTCAAGGCTGACATTTTGCAGATGCTGGGAGCGCAGGCAGTTCTGGCAGTGGCAGCAGGAGGAGAAGGAGGCAGCATGGGGGAGAGGCACAGGCAACTAAAATTCATTACTTGGAGAGGTTGCGAGGGTCAGCGACAGTGGCGCTGAATGGATTTTTCCAGCCGTTTTGAGATGAGATTTGTACTCTGTAATCTGAATGCTTTTATCTATTTCTGAAAATAGACAGGAATTTTTTCCACAGGCTGCTCCAATCTGGCCATGGAGATGCAGGGAAGGATTACAGGGATAAATTCAGGTTTTGTTAAGCAAGCATAGCTTTTCCAAACCAAACATAGACAGCATTCTCACAGCACAAACATATGTACAAGAGCTCTCTTGTCGGAAGGACACGTCCCCTTGTGCAAGAGATGAAAGTGCGAGGTGCCGTGCACAGCCCTGGAGCCTTTAACTCCTGTTTTGTATTCTGTTTGTCTCTCCAAGCCAGCTGTGCAGAAGCCAGCAAGGTCTCTCCAAAGCTGTAGAGAATGATCTAGATTTGTTTCCCCTGCTGAACCGACAAGTACTAGTTTATTCAGTGATTATTTTCAGTTTCACTCACATTTTGCTACAGTTGAGTTTCCTCTCTTGCTTAGTCATGTCCTCTTCTGGCAGCGGTTTCTCTGAAAAGAGAGCTGATTCTAGAAATTAGCTAGGATAGAAACTGTCAAGTGGTGTATTACAGCACTTTCAGGGATGAGGAATTAATAAGAAGTCAGCTTTATTTACTAACTTTTTCTATTCAGAATAGAAAATATGATTCTAGGACTTTGTTTTAGTGTCACTAAAATGTTTTCAGCTGGAATCTAAAGGATGTCCTTCAGTGTGGGTATACTGTTGTCTTGGGGCAAAATAGTGTGGGGTAGCAGGACCTGCAGTTGCACAACATCCACTGTGTTCACAAGGTTTTACCACTTTCCTGATGTCCCTCAGTGCCACCAGCCCTGTCTGCAAGCAGCACACCTGCCCAGACTTGAGTCACACAATCACTTTCCTGCCCAACTCCTTCCAAGTGCCAGTAATTTTCTCTTACCTGCTATTATTTTAGCACTCCCACTTTAAATACAAAGCAGGTGCTGTGAAGCACAGATATACCATTTGTGGGTGGGAAGAGCTGGGTACTGAGCTGTAACCCCACTCTCTCAGGCTGGGGACATGCCATTGATAGTGGCCAAATGTTTCTGCAGTGGCAGGTGCTGGGCCAGCAGATTGGGAGCTTTCCTTACTGTCCTGCCAGGAGGTGGCTCTGCCTAGCCGTGCCCAGGTGGCCCAGAGAGCTGCAAAGTAAACACTCAGGAGCAATAACTCTTGGGAAAAGAGAGGGAAAGGAAGAGGTAATTCTGTTAGGCACTGCAGTCACTGGTGGTAGTAAAGCCTTTGAGATGGGGGGGTATGTATCTGCATGGAAAACAGTGCACATGGCCAGGGCCACAGCAGAGAGGGCAAGGGCTGCAAAACCATGCCAAGAGCTGAGCTGCTGAAGCATCTTGACAGCTCTGAAAGATGATGATGGTGAGTGACCATTCCTTGGAAGCCTCCTGGAGACTGAGAGCAGGGTAAAGGTCTCTTAGGAGGCAGCCAGATCCACTGAGCTTCAGCTGTTTAACAGAGGTTTAGATCAGCCTTTCTCAATGCAATGTGGCATGTCCATCAAAACAAAAAACCAAACAAGTTAGCTAGTGCAAAAACCCACTGGCATTCATCCATGCCCTTAACATTTACCAGCAGCTCTCTCCACACTCCTGTCTGTGCATCCTGCCATTTGCCTGAGCTCAGAACACAGTTTTATTTCAAGCCAACATCAAGCACTGCCTGGGGGGGCCAGACACCTTCAGATGCAGCCGTTCGGTGCCACAGAAGATGAGACATCAACCGTTTCCCCTTGGCGAGCTGACACTGACAGAAAAATTAGTTGAATCCATAATTTGGAAATTGTTTCTATGATATACCAATCCAGTCAGACTACAGCTCTAAAAAACACCTTCTGGACAAATGAAGATACTAAAAACATACCCTAAGGAAGTGTTCTGAGGAATCTTCTTCTGGGACAGGATGTTTGTGCAGATGGCAAACTAATTTCAAGGATTTAAGATGGTGCTTGGGCTCAGCAGACTCTTCACACTTGCTCCTAATGGTCCCACCAGGTGCAGTTCCCCACATACCAGCCTTCCCACACTGGTGCTAGATGGGCTCTGTGCTGTCAGACCTTCAGATGGCTCTTCTGCCTCTCTCCCTGGCTCCCCCAGTAAACAAATAATGGCAGACTCCTGTTCAGCCTTGTCTATTTTGGGATCTCTAGCAGTCCTACTGATAATCACTGTTATAAATGTTTACACTGATAGGAGACTGGCCCATATTGTACAGAGATAATAACAGTACAATTTGATATTCATGAGGTGCTGATGATCTCTAAATATAGAAACAGTAATTATTGCTGGCATACAGGCTGGATTTCAAAAAGCAGATAAATGGAGAAATGGATATGCTATTTATTGCAGCTCCAACAGTAACAACAGGAAAGCTGTCTCCCTTGATTAGGCAAGGGCCAGACTGCAGAAGGCAGAGCTCATGGTGGAGGGTGAAGAGATGTGATAGCTACCAATGGAAGGGAAAAGCGCAGCTATAGAAAAGAAATCTGAAATCCACCCAAGGCCAAGCTCAAACCAATGAATGTGACTATGCAAGATGGCAGTGGAACAGCTTGGGTATACCAGGAAAACCTATTGTGACTGGACAAAACTGTCACAGACTTTTCTACCAAAACCTTTTAGGGAAAGGCAAAGCCTTTGGCCACCTTGATCAATACCTGTCTGCAGCTGGAGCAGGCTGCCAGGGTGCAGTGAGAACATGCTGGACCAAGATCCCAGCCATTTGCATCCACAGGCAGTGAGCTCTGGCCTCATTCTGCACAAGCTGCAGGGGCACTCAAGGCTTGCACACAAAGCTGAGCAGGGGCAATGCCATCCCTGCGTGCTGGCCACTGAAGCAAGTGCAAGCCCCTGCACCTGGCCCAGGGCTATGCCCACTATCAATACAAGCTGGGAGATGGAGGGATTGAAGGCAGCTCTGTCAAGAAGGACTTGTGGGTTCTGATGGATGAAAAATTGGGCTTCAACCAGCAATGTGCAGTCCCAGCCCTGAAAACCAGCTGCATCCTGGGCTGCATCCAAAGCGTTGTGGCCAGCAGCTCAAGAAGGGTGGGTAATTGTCCCCATCTTCTCCACTCTGGTGAAACCCCACCTGGAGTGCTGCAAGCAGCTCCTGGGCCCCAACATAACAAGAGCATGGATGTGCTGGAGTCAGTCCAGAGGAGGCTACGAAGATGCTTAGAGGGTTGAAACACCTCTCCTGTAGAGACAGGCTGAGAGAGCTGTGGTTGTTCAGCCTGGAGGAGAGAAGGCTCTGGGGAGACTTTATAGCAACTTCCAGTACCTAATGAGGGCTTACAAGAAAGATGGCGACAGACATTTTAGCAGGGCCTGTTTCAAAAGAATGCAGAGTAATGGTTTTAAAGTAGAGGGTCATTCAATTTAGATCTAAGGAAGAAGAATTTTACAATGAGAGTTGTAAACCATGATAACAGGTTGTCCAGAGAGGTGGTAAAGGCCTCATCCCTGAGAACATTCAAGCACAGGCTGGATGGAGCTCTGAGGCATCTGGTCTAGTTGAAGATATTCCTGTTTATGGCAGGGGGGTCAGAAGTGACCTTTAAAGATCTCTTCCAACCCCAAATCTTCTGTGATTCTATGGATGTGTGCATTACATCATTCCCTTTTCCTAACTACCTTTGCTTCATTTTAGGAAAATTTATATCTTTTGAAGACAATAAAAATAATGGGCACTCAGTATTTCTAATGAACAGGCTGCTAGTTGACTTCAGTCCTTCAATACAGGTGCAGGCTCTTAGCTTCAGGCATGCAACTTGGTATTGCTAAGGAAATTCCTGGCAGCATCTCTGCTCTGTCAAATGCTGTGTATCTTGGTGTATGTGTTTGGGGTGGTGTCCTTCTCCCAGTCTCTAAAGGATGCCAACAAGGTTAGTTACATAATGACTGGGCAGACCCCCATCTATCTGGAAGCATTGCAGTTTCCACAGGAGTGGTACCCACAGTGCTGGTCACTGTGCTGGCTGAACTGCCAGAGCCATCCAGGATCTGACACTGTTTTGTGCAGCCCTTCCCACCCACCCCTGTGAGGAACCTCACCCTTGGTTGGTGTTTCCACAATAGACAAAGCCAGATTTGCTTCGACTTTGCCCTTTACCATCACTGTGCTGAACAAAGTGCTCACCAGTTTCTGTTGCTGTAGAGAAAAACACGTGGACTGTAGCCAGCCTTCTTCCCCAGAGAGATCAAAAGAAGTGAAACCTTCAAACAGAACAGGGCAGGAGGTGTAGATTCACCTGGGATTTGGTTGTTGGTAACTACTCTTGACAACAATTTACTGAAGTGAGATGAGGAAGGGATAAAAGTTACCCACCAGCAGCAGACTGTGGTCTGAAAGTTAATTGCAGAGAGGATGTTTCTAAGACCAGCAACTGCTGAACCAGTCTCCTTATTAGGTGATTCTGCACTCTCAATTTCTCCAAGGTTTAGGGAGTTCATGCTTGCATGTGAATTTCAGATAGATCACCCAAGATGAAGAGCTAAAATTATCATGGCTCTGTTGCTACTTTTCTGCCCTTCCTATACCTTCTCTATGCTTACTACTGTACAAAAGGGGATAGGAGAAAAGAGAAGAGAGAAGGAGGAGAAAAAGAATCTAAATAATCACGAGTATGAAAAAAATGCTGGTAAAACTTCATTGCACACACCCAGCATTTAATTCTTTTCTGTAGGTGTACAAATATTGACTAAACCTTAGAGTGCAGTATAGTTAACTGAAGTGGGTTATTCTCTGTTGGAGCAGAGGGAGTCAAAGTTCCCTAGACTTTTACCAGCTCTTTGTCAGACAACACCTCAAAGTTTTTATTTAAGTTTTACAGTTGAGGAAACCAAATTGCTGAGAAGTTACATCACTCAGCCAAGAACTGTAGCAAGTCACTGGCTTTATTTCCATAGGAGCTCAGTCTAGTTGCCAGTCACTAGCACTCCCAGACAAGAAGGGTCCTGGTTAAACTGGACATGCGTGGGGTTTCAGACTAGCTGTTCCCAGCAGCAAGAGCTACCTGACTTTGGGGAAACTCTCCTGTGCTGTGCTTGGCTCTGTGTCAGAGTGGTACAGAGAAATGAGTGGCTGTGACCAATCCAGTGTCACAGTGACTCTGCAAATGGACCCTGAGCTCTCAGACCCAGAGCTCCAGGCTTGTCTGCATCAAGTCAGCTCCCACACAGACAGATTCACTAGGCATTTTGCTTAAATAATTGGCAGGGGATGTTCGTGTTGTTGAACATGTGTTTCAGTTGGATAGAATCTGCTCACCCTGTAGGGAATCTGTGCTGTGGCAAAGGCAGATCAGAACAGTATTTTTAAATTAATAACAATAATAATTAAAAAAAGACATTTCAAGCCTAGTTTGTACTCTGCCTGGGGAGGAGCTTTCTGCCTCTGGAGAGTTTTCAGGATGCTAAGCCATTACAGCAGTTGCTGCTTCCCTACTTGCTGCTCTTAAGCCATATATTGCTCTCCTAGGCAGGTGATGATGGAGGCAGAGCAACACCTTCTCTAACATAATCCAAAGTTCCATTAGTCAGTGCAGGTTACAAAAGAACCCTCAAACTGGGATTCTGCTTCAGAGCTGGAGGACAGAGCCATTTAGCCTGTCATTTGTCGGTCCCCAAGGGTCTTGAAGGAGCTCCAGGGGTTCAGCACAAGACACAGAAAATTGGGTGTGCTGGCAGGAGGATTGGATTAACTATGAGAGCAGTGCTGCTGGGAAATCTGTAGGCCCCACAAATCAAAATGCTCAAGAATGCAGCACTGAGGTCTGCTGCTGTAAGCTTTGTGAAGTAAAGACAAATCACTAGTCTCTAGGGACAACACTAAATTTTGTATAAAGGAAAAAAGTGACATTCATTTGTAACTTCCAGGTTTTTCCAATTCCCATTTGGTCATAGTTCAAGGTTGTGCTTTCCGATTGCAGCTCTGTACTGTTGGGCTTTTTCTTCCCCCCACAAAATATGAATTTTGTACTGATGAGGTCAATGATTGGAATTTTCTATTCAAGCTTTTCTTGCTCAGTCTCAGATGGCCACAGGCTGAGCAGCTACGCAAGTCTGAAGGTCACCAGCATTCTGTGGCGACAGGATGTGGCGACAATCAGGGTTTCTTACCAAAATCATTTCTCTGTGCCTGAGACCTGGTCCATCCCTTCATTAATATGGTTGTGTGAAACCAAGGGGTAAAATGGAAGTGGAATAGGAATGACACTGTTATGATGAGTCCTAGGAGCTACTCTGGCAGCACTTTATATGGTGCCATAATTGGTCTTGCTTTTATAGTTTTGGCTAAGAGGTGGTACCTTCTTGGAATAGCTCACTGTTTTGTAAACAGCTCCTTTGTAGCACAGAGCAGAGGAGAAGAGAGCCCAGAGAAGGTTGGAGTGGAGAAAAGGTGGGAATCCCAGATCTTCCCTTCTCACATGACTTGTCTTATGCACATTACAGAGAAGTATGTCAGAAGCATGTCTTCACAGGCAGCCACAGCTCAGTCTGCTGAGGGTGGGAACAATGAGAGTGGGACAGGGAGGGTGGGAAGTGGAAATAGTAATTGTTTTTAGCTCAGATCAACATGTCCAAATCAAACCTTCACAGCTATCTTTCCTCATAACTTTTTCCGCTTCCACTACATGCAACTGTCCCTTTGGAATGAGTGGTGGAAACAGTCCTTGTGGGTCGTGAGAAAGGATCAGACTTCTAAACATGTTGTTATTCCTGTTTTCCAGCTCTTGGCACTCACAAAAACAGATGAATAAATACAGCAGGTAGCAGTCAACTGATCCAGCCGTCCCAGCAGGTACAGGGAGTTCTCTGTGAGGAACAAAACTGCTGTAGCAGACATTTTCCCTATTGCATAGCCACTTGTTATGCTTTACAACCAAAGCAATGCAGATGCTGCAGAGAGACATCAGCTCACTAGAACACCCTTTCTTGCATTTTCAGTTATTGCTGGATACCTTGTCTCCATTACCCTCTAACAAACAAAGTGAGGAGCAAATCAGCATCTCTCATACTTTAACAAGACCGTCTGAGGTTTGTTTTACCCATGTAATTATACAGGAGATAAGAGAATGGGCTTTAACTTTGATCCGGGTTGCTTGTCATGAATAACAAGAAATAAACATCAATAACCACATAACACACATACACCTCTTATCTAGTAGGGACAATTCTGAATTTATGATAGCCTTATACCTTAAAAGAAAGAAAGAAAGAAAAAGTTTCTGTCTTCCTGTAGCCCTCAGAGCTATGGGGTCTTATTAGACATAGACACCAAAGTTCAATTGCTGCTTATGCACCACCACCCCTCTCAGTGAGCTGACTGGAATTCTCCTCAAACATTTAGAGCCATCATAGCAGAATTGGTTTCAAAGCACAAAGAAGTATTTTCTGGAAAAGCATATGAAACAGGCCACACTCAGTGGAAGCTGAGGGAATACCTTGCTGTGACCTTGCCATTCCCTGTGTGTGCTCCAGAAGAGTTCTGTGCACATGCCTGGTCAAAATGGGGGAATAGGAGAAGGTGAATAGGAAAAAGGAGCCCACGTGGCCTGCCCTGGGGGGTCTCCCAGGTGGTTCCAGGAGCCAGGACATGGGAGGAAATTAGGTGAGAAGGGAAAATACAGCAGGGAATTATTACAGAAGGGGCTTTTTGCTGTCCCTGAATGGAGAGGGCTTTTGGTTTGTGGGAGGAATGGGGCCCCTTTGTTAGCTTTCCCCACTGCTCCTCATGACTTCATCAGTTGAGCAAGCTCCTTGGTTTCTGCTGGGAGAAGAGTTGCAGGAACTTATGAGGCCAGGCTGTGGAGAGGACTCATAGGTCTCTCTTGGGGTAATATTCCATGGAGGAGTCTGTCAGACACAGAGATGAGAAAGTTTCAAAGCAAATCAATATGCAACATACAAAGTGCAGAAGACCTGCAGAAGTTACACTCCATGACAGCCTTGGTCAGGGAGTCTGGAGCAGGACAGGGGCCAGCAGGGACTACGCTGCTGCCCAACACATTAGCACAAGTCCAGGACAAGCACATAGAACCAGTCTCACACTCTGGCAACAACCCCCAGCTGACAACAACATGGGAAACAAGTTACACCGGCCCCAAGAGACAGAGCCTGCAAGAAGGATTACAGGCTTCCAAGCAAAAGCAGTACAGTCCATCATATCTTCAATCCCACATCGCTGTGGAGACGCTCTGTGCCCCAACTCTGCTACCCACTGAGACACAAAACACCTCCTGGCCTGGCAGCTTTGGCTGCTGTCCAGCAGGGCTGGTGGTGAAAATCAGCCTTTAGGAAATCATGGCCATGCCATGAGGTTTTGCTTCTGAATGCTACCACTATTCTCAGAGAAGCCAAAGCCATCAGTGTCTTTGCTGTATGCATGGGGTCACTGGTTTGCAGTGGTCCCTGTTGCATCAGCATCAGAGCTCCTGGGCCAGCTGGTCCAGGAGAGGTGACCCTGCTCAGACCCCAAGTACAGGTGCTTTAATGCAGCCGTTGCTTTGCACTGCCTGAGTAGAAATTCAGGGTCTGGCAGCCCTGGGAGATGAAAATCAGGGTCACTCAATAGTCCTCAGACAACACCACAGATACCTGGCTCAGGTACCTCTGGCAGCCCTGGGTACAGCAAGGAGAAAACACAAAGCTGCCTGCAAAACCAGCAGTGGTGCTGCTCACATGCATGTGCAATTGGGAATGGTCGTGCTATAAAGGGAGAGTTTAAAAACAGCCAGACATTTTTCCTTTGTTCTTTATTTGTTTCTGCCATGACACGAGGCAAAGAGCAATGCTCTACAGATGGTCAACAATGAAGCCATGTAACAAAAGAGAAAAGCAGTTGTCCTAAAACATCTGACTGGGATCCATCACGATTAATCAAGGGCCAGAAATAAAAGTGACCCCCACTGCACTGGTAGGGGGAGCTGGGAGCCAATTCTGTGTCAAATATACCATATCAAAATGCTACCTGAAAATCCCTCACTGGAGTCAGCTGAATTATTCAGGGACCTCAGCCAACTCAAGTATCTTCTGCTTTATGAGCCTTGAGGACCCTAAGGCATGTGCACTCTTGCTATTCGCTGCAGTGGATTCAGACTGGCTCTCTGCTATCTATATTTATCACGATCCCCTCAGGAAGTGTTTTGGCAGGATTTTGTAATGAAAACCCTGCCCAGAGCACTCTTTGGCATGCAGCGAGCAGCCTTAAAATAGTGCAGTGACATACTGCAATAATTACTCATATTAACACTCTCCATTGTGCTGTGTGACGCTTTGTCCCCGTGGCCTGGCTCATCCCACCGTTTGGCGCGTGGTGGGACGGCAGGAAGGAGCTGACCTTTCCTAAAAGGCAAAGTTCAGCGCCAGCCCCTGGACAGCCGGCAGCTCCAGCCCCATCCATCACGCCAGCACAGAGCTGGCACCAACCCCCTGCTCCCTTCCAGATCCAAAGTTCGCAGGTGTTCAGGCAGGATATTTTGGCTCCTCTCAAGCCTGTCGGTGTTGTTTGAGGAGAATTTAAAAAAAAAAAAAAAAAAAAAAAAGCATAAAAGTCCAACCACACAGGATAACTTTGAGCCCACACTGTAGGAGCAGGCTGCTTGCTCACCAATTACATACTGGCTTCCAGTCTTCCCATATATTCAGGTTTTTATCCCCTTTGGAGTAAATCTTCGTGTGCTAACGGTGTATCTCATTTCACCTTAAATAGTAAACAAAAAAAGAAGTTTTCAGTCAGAAGAGAGATGGAGAAGTGGAGACAGCTTTGCCTGGAGTTGATAGAACCCTCAAAGTCAGTACTCTTGAAAAAAGTGTTCTCTGTTTAAAAGAAAAAAACAACAACTACTTTAATTGCTTGAATTGTGCATCTTGAGCATCTGCAGTGTGTTTTTTCTGTTGATGACAAAATGAGCTTTGGAAAAACATTTTGTTACTCACGCCTGTTTGCCTAAACTTGCTGGATTTCAAGAGCTCAATCAAAAACCCATCCAAGTCAGTATAAAGAGTCCCAAATACTTTGGGACTTTGGTGCTTTGATTAAAACCTTACATCCTCTAGGACTGCTCAGTGTTCCCCACGGTCATGGTCTGTGTCTCAAGATGACACAGTCCTGTGATTTCAGAGGCCACGATCTCAGAGCAAATACTGATGTAACTGCTTAATTATGGCTTCACAGGGAGAGAGAATAGTGCAGTCCTTCCAACATACTCTGATTCAGAGAAAGTTATGGTACAAAGCCTCCCTTTGATCTTTATTTCCAGTGAGGGCACTGTCACTTTGGGGGAAGTTAGCACCTGATACCATCACTTTGTTTGCTGGGACACAAATCGATGGGTGCATAAAGACACCCCAGCTACCCTCTTAGTGTATGCCAGACTTTGTACTTCCATAGTGTTAGCTCAGAAGATCCAAGCCCCTCCTAAAGTTTAGCCATGCCTGCTTAAGATGTTACATCCATGCTGATATTTGCCCCCTTATGTAGGCTCGATGAATTCAAGGACACAGAGAGTTTCAGAGCTTTCACAAACAACAAACTGTGACTGAAGAAACAACAGCAACTGGAATCAACACATAAGGCTATTTTTTTCATTAAGAAAACTCATTTAGGCCACATGAGCTAGTGAATGTGTTCACAACCACTTCTGTAACTATGATGCCATGGAAAAATGCTATTCCAAGAAAGCATCTGGCTAAATACAACAGACTTCTATTAAGTGAGCCTACACTTTTGTCAAACTGCAAGACATCTTTCAGAATGTAACAAAGAACATTTTTAAAAGCTGCCTTTCTCTAGCTTGTCATCAAATCTACCCTGAAAGCACAGTGAGGCAATGAACTCAGTATCTGACTTTGTAACGGGATAGGTATCTGCCAAACATATCCTCACCAGCCAACAATGCACTAGTCATATGGGATTTTTTTTTCCATGCACCAGCCTTTATTAAAACTTTCTCAATTAATTCTGTGGTCTCCAGGACCTTCTGCCAAGGTCACCATTCATGGCTGAAAGGGCTGCTCACTGAGTAATGAGCAGTAACTTGTCTGGAGACTTTCTTGCAAGCCATAATCAAACACAATCTTCTGTTAATTGCCTACGCATATTTGCTGCATTAACAAGAGGAGCTTTAAATACATACATATACATATATATATTTATATATAACCAAACACAACTGCAGAAGGAAAAGCTAAGATATTAGCACCATACGAGGATCCTGTTGATGACTTTTCTATCAAAGCCAGATCTGATTACTGACAGGGGGGAAATATTTTATTTGGAATAGAGCCTTTGTTTCAGAAGACCCATGTCTCAAATGCAGTGCTGGATGGCTACTCCTGTTCTTGCATACATTCTTGTCTGTGAGAAGAGGTCAATAACAGGCTCTTGACCTAATTACTGCTCTAGATCTAGCTGTCTGCTGAAAATTCTCTCCTAGACATCTGATTTTGAACCAGACTGGGTTGGTTAGTCACAGAGGATTCTGCTTTGATGTGCAGCTCTCTAGGGCACAGCCTGTCTCACCACACTCAAAAGACTAAGAGGTCTACGGAAGCGCTGTCAGGAGCAAGCAAGGCCTCACCAAATCAAAACAACCCACTCACATAGCATCAAATAACATTATTCTGTTATTTGAACTGGTGGAAATGCTGATATTTAAAATTGATGAGGTGGCTTGTCAGTTTTCAGGATGGCTCTCAGCCCCATCTCAACTATGGCTGGACAGAAGTTGATTGGAATTGCTGATGTAGTGACTCTGCCACTAAGCTAAACTGCAAGTGGCCTCTCCCCCCAAAAACTTCCTCAGTTTGTTTTGCAGTCCCAAGGAACTGATACCTTCTGCTGAAACACAGCAGAGAGGAAGAGATAGCACTGAGAGCTCCTCATGTTGGCAGAGCTCAGCAGGAAACCAGGAGGCGTGAGGGGGGCACCTGTCCTGGTCTCTTAAATGAGAACACCAGCACAACTCTGAGCCTTCTGCTGCTGCTATCAGCCCTCTGCTCTTAAGGCCACTCATACAAGAAGAGCATCTGGAGACAGCATATTTTGGTTTTCAGATGCCTCAGGTGAGGCTACAGGCCACCCTTATACCAGGCAGGCAAGACCAGGCATCTTTACATGTCTCAGAATATTGCCTCTTATCAAGTGTGCAGTAGGGCAACCTCTAATCCCCTGGAGGAAAACCAGAGGGTGCAGTGATAGAGAGCTGTCAGTGCCTACCAAGGACTTGCACATTTCCCTTCTCTTCACTTTTTCCCCTTTGAGACTTTTTCCCTGGGAGTCCTTTAGATTCCTGAACTGCCTAGAGAGTAATTTAAATGGACACTACAGTTTTGAAAGAAGGTTAGATCAAGGTCCTGGAGAAGAATAAAAGAGATCCCTAGATCTTTTCTCCTTGCTTATCCTTTATGGTCCTTCTGTAGGGTAAGTTAACAGGTTTTTCTAGGTATGCCACAATCCATATTACATTATTTTTCCATTGCTAGTTTCAAATTATACTGCTTCTCCCTTTAAGCTCATAAAGTTCTTTTTAAAAGCTCATAAAATTTCACCTGTGTACATTTATGGCTCTCAGGATATGAACTAAACTCAATTGATTTAGCTATATTTACCACTGCTGAACTTCACACTGTATTTTACCACACTACCTTTTCAGAAGGAATAAGTCACTTCCTCCTTCTTTCCTCTTTCTGAATTTTTCTAGTGCAGCCACTGAATCCTGAAAACTAAATCAATTTTTTCCCCCTTTTGTTTGTAGGCCACCAATACAATTCTGGCTTAAAATGTAAATAAGTGAGTCTACACTGACAGATTTAGCTCTGTACCTCTCTCCATGGCCCTAAGTCTGTGGTCATCCATACCACATATTCACAAAATAGTATGGGTTGGAAGGGACCTTTAAGAGATCATCTACTCCAACCCTCCTGCAATGAGCAGGGACATCTTCAACTAGATCAGGTTGCTCAGAGCCTTGTCCAACCTGGTCTTGAACGTTTCTAGGGATGAGACATCAGCCACCTCTCTGTGCAACCTCTTCCTTGTTCACTCAAAGTACTTCCTTCCAGAAGGAAAACTAAGCACAGCTGACAGGACTGTTTCCCTACATTTCCCATGAGGCAAGGGAATGCAGGTGTGGGAGGCCCCAGTTTTGGTACCTCCTCCAGGACCACCTTCCACACTGACCCCTTCTGAGCGTTCATACACGATAACCCAGAGCATGCAGCACATACCATTAGCACCATGTAATGGAAGCACCAGCCTGTCTGACTGCAGCACCCCCACAGACATTCTTTTTCAAGCTTTGCTGGTGGGGGGAAAGAAAGAAAAACCCACAGAAGATGAATAATGATGTGTCAAGGTTACAGCTTGTGACCCAGGAGAGCCCTAAGCCAAGAGCTTTGCAGCATGGGACTCAGGCTCCAGCAGCACTGACACAGCCACTGCATACTCATGTGGTGTGGGGACACCCTGTGGGGCGGCTGCCTCCAGAAACAGATACAGGTACAGAAACAGGTGCACCCAATGAGAGAGTTTGAGGCTCCAAAAGCACCCAAATCCATGACAGTACCTTGCAGACCTCAGCTCCAAATCACAGAATCTGCTGAGTTAGGAGGGACTCACAAAGATCACTGAGTCCAGCCCCCATCCCCACCTCGAAAGTCCATCCTCAAAAAGGACACCGTGTGCCTGGGAGCATTGTCCAAATGCTTCTTGAGCTCTGCCGCAACTTGGGGCTGTGACCACTGCCCCGGGGAGCCTGTTCCTGTGCCCAGTGTTCAGTGCTTCAGTGGTCCAGCAAACTTAGGGCAGGTCTCTCTTGGTCCTGTCAAGGTTGGACAAAGAGCCCAGCAGAAGACCAACAGTAACCATACATCTAATACTGACAGAAATTAACTCCTGTAAAATATCGTGGTAGCCAGGCACAAACTCACAACTGGACACAAAGTTTATCTAAAAATATTTGGGTTGCCATGATTCCTTTTCCCATTTTAGACAAGACTGTGAAAACAGTTTTGATCTCTAGCCCTTTATTTCCTTTATGGCCGGAACACCAAGTGAAACAACATTTCAGAACCTCCAAAATATTTTTATTTGCTCTCAGTATTTGCTTATAAAAATGATTGGAGTTTGTCAGAGGGAGCGGAAGAGCTGCGTTATTTTTCGCTGCTTGGGGAAGGAATGAATTTGCAAGGGGTACAATAGGAACTAGCTCCAATCTTTGCAACTTTGTGGTTCATTCTCTTTCTTGGTTTCATAGTGAATTGCTGCATAGGACTGGAAGGATGCTTAATTTCTCACAGATGTGTGACTGAAGCAAGGGTTCAGCCCTGGAAGCCTCATGCCTTGTCAGTGGTCACCTCTGCACAGTGCTGGCCTCCACAGAAGGAACATGACCCCGCTCCCACGTACACTGTGTAGGGTGCACAGCTGCCACAGGAGGAGGGCAGTGGCACTGGGAATGCAGAAGTACCCTACATGTTGGACAAGGGACCACCAGGCACCTGCTCCTGAGAGGGAGGCAGCAGGTCCTGGTTGCCACTGAAAGCAGAAAGCTGATTTACTTCACTTAAGTGTGTTGTACAGAATAAAGTCTGACTGAGAGGAAGAAAAAAATCTCACCAACATGGAACTTCTGCTTTTTCTTTTCCCAAGAGACAAAAAAAATCCCACACTTGTCCTGTCCAGAGAGATCTTAAACAAGGATTGCACTGAAATCACAACTCCAGATATGAACATCCTTGAAGTTTAGGAAAGGACCTCTTCTCTTAGGATGGGCCATCTTAAAAACATCTCTATAATTGCCAAACTCAAGTCTTAGATTCCAAGAAGAAATTAATTTAAGAATATTACATCCAAATGCAGATTTTAATTTAGTAGGTTTTAACTGTGGGAAAGTAGTGACGTGACACACTGGACCTCAAAACTCACTGCTTTTCTTCAGTGTCACATGCCCTGAGACACCTGGATAGAGAGACTCCGACCCAGGAGCGACTCCCAGAGCTGGGTGAGTTTTCCCAGAACTCTATCCTATCTATGTGCCACCCAAAGGCAGCAAGGTGCTGTCTGCAGCCCTTGCTGACAGACATGGGCATTCTCTCCCTGGTACAGCAGGCCAGCTGGAGGAGAACCAAGCTAACTGTGGCTCAGTGGCTTTCTGCCTGGGCTGGCTCGTGTCCTCCCAGTTCAGGGCACTGACAGTGCCTGCAAGACACTGTGTAGGCAGAGAAGGAAAGAGGCAGACACACAGTGCTGCAGCAGTGTTAGTCTGGTAGAAAGCACCTGGAAATCCCTGGAAAGTGCTTCTTTGAAAAGTTAAATTCTTCACCCTGATATCCTTGTGATCCCAATATGTCCTTCTTTGCTGCTAGCTGTTTTCAGGCTGGAGACACGTAAACAAATAACCATGTACTCTCTGAAGCTTTGATAAGTAATGGTGCTTACGTTAAAAAATAAAAAAAATACAAATTTGTCTCTTTCTCCATTTTTAAAACAGCCCAAATTAAAAATAAATAAATTTTCTCCTTTCGGTGGAAACTTACTTGACACATTTAGGTTAATAAGTCCAATTGATAGATGAGTTTTCACTCATGCTCCCATTTCCTAATCACATCCTTGTCTCACATCCACCCTGACTGAAGACTGATGAGAGCCTCTAATAGCCACTGCAGCCACCTTGCCCTGCCCACGCCTGGCACAGCACCAGCTGCTGCAGTCACTGCAGAGGGGCTCTGTGCACCCCCTCTGGGGGGCAGCCATGGCTCAAAACCCACCTGAAAGCAGCACCCGCTGACCATTTCCCCCCTAGCAATAGCCTTGTTTTCTTAGAGCAGTGGAGGGAAGTCAACAGTAGTGCTTTGCTGAGAATGGTGGGTTTAGAGCAGCACCTCCTGTGGAGCGTGGTCTCCATGGGATGTGTGAAGAGCACTCCAGACCCACTGAGCTGGGAACCAGCCCCAAGGATGGCTGACTGTGGAGGCTGCAGGGGCAGCTTGGGGGGAGAAAGAAAGTGTGCAGGTTGTCCTTGGTTTCTCTGCCTCAGTTAAGGAACACCCCTGGGTGAAACATGGGTGGCCACGGAGCCTTAGTGGCAGGAGTGCCAGAAAGCCATGACCCAACTTGCAGTCACTGCCTCAATGAGCAGCTTAAAAGCAGCCAAGTCAGTGCCTGGTAAACACTCTCCCATCGTGGCTGCTGTGATGGATGAGCTCTGAAGGCAGGGTGGGCTGTTGGTGCCTGGAAACTTCTGCAGGCGCTCTGCTTGCTCCACCACCCTTCCTGTAGGTGCCTGTTGGGGCAACACAGCTCCTTGCCTGCCCAGCCCGGTGCCCTGGGCACAATTTCACACATGGTTCCCATCTCATCAGGCCCTTGTTATCCAAGGGAAGAAGCTGATATCACTGGGAAAAATCTGGGTTTTGTGGGAACTGAGCTCTGCTTTGTTAGAGGCCATCCAGCAGTGCAAAACATGAGTGAGAAAGTGCAGGGAGGTGCCACTGTTCCAGGGCAATGCCAGCCCTGAACCGTGATTTGGTCACTGAAAGATGCAGGCAAAGATGCAAAACTGGACCTGCTGGGTCTGGTCATGGGCTGAGAGACACCAGCATTTCCCAGGACAAGACAAGTGTGACCTCCTCTAGCCAAGGGGAACTGCACCTCCATGAGCTCTTTTCTCAAGGTCTGTATGCAGAAACACCTCCATGCAGCAGCTTGAGGGTCAGAGCTGCAGGAGACCCATCTGATTCCTGCAGGTGTCTGATTCTCACAGAATTCTTTCTTCTTGCAGAGCTCTTTGCATCAGAGGCTTTTCATTTCAACAACTCATTATTTAACCCACCTTGTTAAATCTGCTAAAGCATCAGAACTGGAGTTAAGAGATACCCACTCCCAGCAGCAGTGCTGGTGACTGTACTGTACTTCCTAAATATGTTTTGATTGTTTTTATTTCACTTCCCCTTCCATGCTTCCTGCTCAGTCCCGAACAGGGAATTGGGACACCTGCCCAAGAGCACACTCTGAGAAGGGGGAGGTCCTCCCTCTCTCAGAGGCAGGACTGTCCTGCAGACATTTGATAAGCAATGTCCTGAAAGGTAAACATTTGTTTAACTTTCCCATAAAAGAGCTTCACAGAATAAAGCAGGGACTTTTCTTCAGCCTTACTGACAAAGAGACCCGCCTAAAAGAAAATTCAGTGTAGCCAAACTCAAATATGCACATAAATTTTAAACCCAAATCTGGATTGTATTTTTTCTAAATGGTTTCTATCTTTTCACTCAGCTGAACCAAGATCACCAGCCTCAAAACTCAGTTTCCAAGTGATGCCTTGGGCCCAGCTCCATTAGGAGAGCAGCTCTGTGTTGGAGGAGACACAGTGCTGAGCACAGGCATGGGTGGAGACAGAGAATTCTGCAATGGCTATGCTTCAGTTCCTCTCCTGTACCAAAACATTTGGGCCTCTACCCCTTTCCATTTCAATTCTCCTACACTACTTCCCCTTGTCAAATGAGGATATCAAATTCTCATGGGAGGCTTATTAAAAGCCTGTATACCTAAGTCTGATGCTAGGGGTTGTCTCATTTCTGGTACCCACAGGGAGGTTTCAAAGGGGCCTGAGTTTCCCTAATGCCAGGCCCAATACAAACCAGGCCATCTAATGTATTTGGGGCTGAGATTATGAAAAACCTTTAGCTCCTAAAAGAAAAATTAATCATAATCACCCCCTGAAAACTGAGACAGGTTATGTCACATATGAAAATAAGGCCCAGAATATCCAGTCTGTTTCCTCATGTGAAAACAGAGTAGAAAACAAAAATGCACCCAACAACTTTCTGCAAGCAAATGCTGATTTTTTAAAGGCCACTTGGGGTGAAGAACAATATTAAACTCTTATACCTCAGCCCTTTGCAGAAAAAATATTTGCAAAGTACCTGAATTGTTTAACTCAGTCCAGTTCCCGTCTCCTTTTCCCTGGCAGTGAAGGGGAAAGTGAGGTTTTATCCCGTGTGACAATGAGACAAACAGCAGAGCTGCAATGTGCTAAGACAGCTCTTGCTGAGGAGCTGCAGATGGACCTTTGCCCTCTTTGGTTTGGACAGCATTTACAGCACTTCCAGTTCCATCTCCTAGTAAAACCAATCTTAAATTGTCCTCCAGCAAGAACCCACAGTACCATGGCTAACAGGCAGCATAGTGCTAAGCTAAAACCAAGCAGAACAGAAAAAGCTCATGAAAAAAAGAAGTACAGGCACTCTCAGTGATAACTACAAATCTATTGCATTTTTTCTATGTGTCACCTTTACTGGCAATTCCTAATTCTCCTTATCTTTGCCATCTAAATGCAAATGCAACGAAGCACGTTTTCCTTATTTTAGTCCATCCTTCACAAGTCTCTTCCGCCAGAGCTGATGGCTGCAGGCTGGGGAAGGGGCTTGTGGGAGGGAACAGTGGCCCACCTTGCCACTTCCCCCCTCTCCAAGGTCATCCTGCCCATGCACCAGTGGAGCAGCACCATGCTGCTGCTGTCCTGCTGCTCACATTTGAGAGCTGTTGCCATGGCACCAGGGGACAAATCGCTTCTTGACTGTGCCCTGCAAATCTCTCCCAGCAGAGCTGGGGCCTGGACCTGCAACCTTGGCTATTTTTAGCCACATGCTGTATAATGCAGAAGTTGATGACCATCTGCACATCTCCATTAGTCAGCTGTTTCCAGGTGCTCGGTGAAAGGAACAGATAGCCAGACACAGGGGGGAGGCTGAGATCAAACGCTGAGCAAGGACAGCTGCTTGTCCTGCCTTCTGGTGGAGAACTCTCAGTTTCACTTGAAATCCATCACAGTGGAACTTGATGGAAAGGGACCTTTGTTCCCTGCAAGCTGGAAGGACACAGATCCCTCACCCTCCTTCCCTGCCCAAGACACCCAGGCACCTTGTCAGGATGATGTGATGGCTTCTCCCCTACACTCTCCCATCCCATGAGCTGCTCCCCAAGCCCTCCCTGCTTGGAGCTGTGGCAAGGGTGGACCAGGGCAAAAGGTCCTGAAGGCTGAATGATGTCCTCAGACAGGTACTGTGAGAGATATTCCCAGCCCCCCCAAGTTTTCCCTCCCTACACACAAGCTAGCAGCACCCCTGGGGCAATCCACGTTGATCCAGCCAGCAATCAGGTGACAGCATAAACCCCTACAGGTGTCCAAAGCTGCAGGGAAGGCACTCCAATGACACTCCAGATGCCATTAGAATGGTGTCATAAGTAGGTCTTTAGGAAGAATCCAAATGCACTGGAGATTTCCAGGTGAGGAGTGCTGTGTGATGAAGGCCAGGCTGCACTGGAGGGGTCAGACAACTCCTGGCTGGCAGCCCCAGCCCCACCTGACATGTTATGCCAGCCTACTGAAGCTTATTAAAAGTATTTCAGAATAGCACGTTCTTTTTTTCACATAACAGAATTAAAACAATGTTGACAAATTCACAATTATGCAAGGATGCACTTGGATTTTCTTTAGGCTTATTGAGGGCTAAGGGCAAATCTCCCAAATCCTGGATGCTCCAATCCAAACACAATGGGATACATCAGCAGCCCACCAGGCAATCTGTATCCTAAATTCACTGGTTTAACCCAAGCTCAAGAACAGATTCCTCAGCAGTAGAGCTAGGATCTGGGCTGGAAAACCCATGAGTCTTGGAGGTGCTTTGATTGAGAGGTGCACTGCAATGCACCAGGAAACCACTAACCAAACTCCAGCTCCAGGCTCAGAGCAGAGGGGCTGAGGGCTCAGGTCTGAGGTTGTTGAACAGATATTTTTTTCCACATCACCCTGAAAAAGTGATCACACTGGGTTTAATCCCCATGTGGCAAGCAACTATAAGAGAGAAAAAACTGAGATAAGAGCTGCTGAAGCAACCTCTTCTCTCCAGTGCCTCCCAGCCAAAATACAGCAAAGTGACATGCAGGCAGCCCAGAGACAGATGTGCTGCTCCTGCTCATCCTGTTCCTGCCCTGCTGAGCATGGCCACCTTGCACAAAAAGCAAAGCACCAGCTGGGCACAGTGCTTGCAAAATTCAGTATTGCTGTTCAGGTCCTTGTGCAGGGTCTGACACTGAGACAGGTTTGAGAGGAACCCTCACATGTGAGGAGTTGCCCCATCTCTGGTGTGTAGGGATGCAAATCCACAGAAACACAAGGAGCTGGGTTGATTCACAGCAGCTGCAGAGCTGGGGACTGAGAAGCAGTGCTGCCTCACTCCACATTTTTCTTATTTTGTATAATGTCAGGGGGCAAATCAAGGCCATGTGAAGCTCTGCAATAAATCATCCACTGTGATTTAGGAAATGTGCACAAACGTAGGCATGTACAACCACATGAGGGACCAGCACCCCTTCTGAATGGAACAAGAAAACCACACCATCAAACCTGAAATGAGCTGTCACAGATCAACCTGCTGCTAAAATGAGCAAGGTGCCCAGACCTTCATGCCATCTACAATATGCTTTGGTTTGGGTTGTTTTTTTTCCAGCCTAATGGGTGCTCTGCTTCCTCCCTGTGCTCAGACCAAATTAGAGGTGACAGGGTTAAACTGCTGAGCAGGGTGACAGCCATGCTGGGAGGTGGGAAGACAGGAGTGGTTCAGTTTGAGCCAGGCAGGAATATCCTGGTTGTAGTTAGCAAGAACATTTCACATTAATACCCCATCAGACCTTACCAAGAGCACTGGTGGACTTCTGGATGCTGCAGAAGGATCACATCCAGAGCAGTGACATCTACCAGTGGGTTTCCCATCTGTGGCAGCTTCCCAGCATGTGACACATGCCAGGGTGTACTTTCCCCAGCCCTGATGACCCACAGCTGAATCAGTGACATGGGCAGGAGCAGCACCATGGCCAGAGGGCCCCAGTGTATCACTACACGAAGTATCTCAGCCTGGCATTCAACACGAGCATCCTCAGCCATCTTTCTTGTTTTCCTGCTCAGAAAGGGAGCTGGAGAGGGGAAGCCTGATAGCAAAGAAAGATCTAGGAGTCAGATTCAGGAAGCTGAAAAAAGTTGGACAACAGCCTTCACCCTCACATACTGGAATTGTTTGTTTATCTTCTTGCTTCCTCTATAAAACAACTCATCCCAGCTGGGTCATAAGGAAAGAAACAATAGCCATATATTTTTAGGCTCTATCTGTGAATAAGAGATGACCAGTTTTTCCATTTTGTCAACCAGACCATTTTGTTTCAGCAGAAGACCCTGCAAAGCAGTACAAACCATGAGTGTGCAGGGGAGGGGCTGTCGTGGCAACCAGGGATTCCCCCTGGCCCCAGCCCTGCCTGGTGGCATCACACTTGTGCCACCTCCAAAGAGTGAGGCAGCACAGGAACCTGAGTGAGTTACAGCCATAGACATTTCCCATAACCTGCCAAAGGCTTTGGACATAGCAGCATCTAAGACCTGCCTATGGGAAAAAAAGGTGTGTTTTTTAAATTTCTCTCACTTACTGCAGAATCCTTGGCCACACAACAGAGATGCTCCCACACTGGAGTGCCACAGCCCATGAGAGGCAAGTGCTTGGTGCCACAAAAGCACCTGCTCATTAAGACACCCAAGTTAACAATGCAAATCCACAGCCTAAATACAGCATGTGACAGAAAGCCCCAGTCCAAATTCAGCAACTTGGCACCTCGGGGGACTGTCAGAGGCAGGAGCAGCCCAGCCATAAAGGTATGGGAGAGGAAACTCAGCAGCTTGTGGCCCCATGGCTCCCCTGGGGCCCAGGGCTTGCATGCACCACCTGCTAACCTCAGCACAACCACAAAGTTTCTGGCAAGGCACAAAGAAAGCAAAGATGCCACAAAAGCCAAATCTCCTGCTTCTCCTCCATAACTTCAACCATGGCAGCATCAGGGAAGAAATTAGGGGTGGGTTTCAAAAGCCCTTGGTGAGTCAGAAGCACAAGTTCTGCTGCCTGTGAAACGTTAAATAGTGGATGGGACTAATTTCTCCTTAAGAAAGATAGGAAAAAGATTGCTAGGTCAGAGATTCTTCTCTACCTTATCTGTTCCACTAAGCCTCTTCTGAAGCAGTATCTCCCAGTAAAGTGCAGAGATAGCCCACAAAGCTCCTGTCTGGAAGTAGTTTCCTTTCTTGTGTTCCTGGATGAGGTAGAGTAGGTGCAAGGGATGAAGAGATTTGTTTTTATTTGCATGGAGTATCACAGGAAATTCTGCCTGCTGGTCCTTAATCATAGCTCTATCAGCAATCATGCAGGCTCCTCATACAGCTTTCTCCTTAGCTCTAGGGACTCTCCATCCTGTGGTTTTCCCAAATCTGTCTCACACTCCCTTCTGCTTCCTGACAAGGTCTTTAATAAAGGTGTTTTATCTTTTCCATGCTTCGGGGCAGTACTTGGGTGCTCATTTTGCCCCAGCCCTCTCCTACTTTTCATAGCACTGATTCATAGGAAACACAGGCACATCCTGGATTTCACATGAATCATTCCCTTTTCAGCTCATGTTCCCAACGATAATATTTTTGTGGAGTAGTTTTATTCTGTTAGCTCACAAAAAGCTCCATTACTCAAGCCTTTCCCAGATTATCCAGCGGGTTTCTCTAAGGAAGTTTTTTCCACTGTGCTGCCTTATAATAAATCCCTTTCCTCTCTAAAATGCAGGGGTGGAAGGATGCAGAGGAAATGAGTCTACCAGCAAATGGATAGACTTGTGCAGCTGTTTCACAACAATTTACACTCAGTAATTAGTGGTTCTGAGGACATGCACAGATAAGAGAGAAAATAAAGCCTATAAAAATGTGGGGGTTTATGCCTGTACGTATATGGGTGCAGTGCAGGGAAGAGCTCTCATCTTCACGGTCCTATACACATCTATACATACAGGTGGTATCTACCACTGCCCTGCCCAGCCTCCCTGCTGCTCCCAGGCTCACCTGTTCCAGTGTGTGCACAGACAGAATTACACAGATTATCACCCCCCCCAGGTTTCTTTCATAGCCCCCAAGTCAGGCGTGGGGGAAACCAAGGAGGATCACATCAGTTTGTACCTCCCAAAATAGGGGGATCCTGCTGTAGCTGTGCAAGGAGCTGGGGGAAAGGGCAGTCACCCTCCACAACTCAAAAGAAACCCCAACCCCCCAAACAAACAAACAAACAAAATAATATGCAAAATCAAAACCAACACCACTCCCCCTCCTCAGAAATGTTTACCACTCTTAAATTTTCCATTCTGGACCTTGGCCAGGAAGTAAATATCTTGTTTTGGAAAAACTGAGCACATTTCTGCACATGTAGGGGAAGTGTTACACTTTCCCCCTTTCCAAAGTGCAAATTGTGAAAGAGCCACTCTTACATATATTTAAACTGACTATGAGTTTAATAGAAAATAAATAAAGAAATAGAAAAAGCAAGAGACACTGCTATGTGCACACTTCAGTGCCTGGAAAAGTTATGGCAAAGATTATGCTGGGGGGTATTGATAAACCCCTAAAGGACAGCACAGTCATCAGTTACAGCCAGGACAGCTTCAGGAGGGATGCTCTTGGCCCTGTGCTCTTCAACAACTTCATAAATTACTTGGATGAAGGACTGGAAGGGATACTGAGCAAGTTCCCAGATGATACAAAACTGGGAGGAGATGTTGACTCCTTCAAAGGCAGAGGAGACCTCAACAAATCAGAGGGCTGGGCAGCCACCAACCATATGAAGTTCAATGTGGGGAAAGAGCTGGATCTTGCACCTGGGATGGGGCAAACCTGGATGTACAGACTGAAGGGCTGGAAAGCAGTGCCGTGGAAAGGGTCCTGGGGGTGCTGGTCAACAACAAGTTGAACAGGAGCCAGCAGTGCCCTGGCAGCCAGGAGGGCCAGCCCTGTCCTGGGGGCATCAGGCACAGCATCACAGCCAGGCAAGGGAGGGGATTGTCCTGCTCTGCTCTGGGATGGCGTCACCTCCAGCGCTGGGGGCAGTTTTGGGAGCCACAATTTAAAAAAGACATTAAACTCTTTTATAGAGTGTCCAAAGGANCCACAATTTAAAAAAAAGACATTAAACTCTTTTATAGAGTGTCCAAAGGAGGGCAATGAGGATGGTGAAGGGCCTTGAGGGGAAGCTGTATGAGGAATGGCTGAGGTCACTTGGTGTGCTCCTCAAGAGGAGGCTGAGGGAACACCTCACTCACAATTTCCTTTTGAGGAGCAGAGGAGAGGCAGGCATTGATCTCTTCTCTGTGATGACCAGGGACAGGACCCAAGGGAATGGCCTGAAGTTGTGTTGGGGGAGGTTTAGGTAGGATATCAGGAAAAGATTTTTCACCCAAAGGGTGGCTGGGCACTGGAACAGACTCCTCAGGGCAGTGGTCACAGCACCAAGCCTGACAGAGTTCAAGAAGAGTTTGGACAATGCTCTCAGGCACAGGGTGTGATCCTTGGGGTGTTCTGTGCAAAGTCAGGAGCTGGACTCGATGATCCCTGTGTGTCCCTTCCGACTTGACTTTGTAATGTCCAGAGTGAGTCCTTAGTGCCTGTTTAGACACAACACCTTTTTGTGGCCTTTAAAGAGCAGCTCTGGAGAGTAATGGGCACTGCTGCCATGGCTTGGAGGCCACCTCTCCCTGCTGCTGGCTGTAGGGGACAGCTCCCTGTTCACCCAGAGGTCCCAGACACACCAAAGACCTACCCTCAGCTCATAAGGGCAGAGAAGCAAATCCAAGCTCCCAGCACAGCCCTATAGCAGAAGGGGTAAATGAGCTCCTAGTGTGCTAGTGGTAGGGGTACAGAGGGAAAGCAGGGCTTGCTTTTACCCAGCCCATACTGATGGCACCGGGTGCTGAGGTCTGGGATTTGGAAAGGGCACTGAAATGGTGGGAATAGCCCAGAGAGAGGAAGGAAGAACCCCAAAGGGCATGGGTGATCCTGCAAAGTGGCTTAATTACAGCTCATCTGCTTTCATGGAGGCACCAACAGGATTCTAATCCAGCAACAGAAATGTGGTAGACTAAACACAAGAAAACCAGTCACTGTGGCTAAAGGGCAGAGCATGGCACTGATGTTCCTTGCTGGCTTTAAAGTGTCTGGAAGGAGTACTTGATTTATCTAGGTAGTAGACACCTGCAGCTTTGGTGTTTAAGTTCCCTGGATCATAGGCAGCCCAGCAGTGTGGCTAGGGTGTACTGGGGACACCAGACCCAGAAAAGGGTCTCCTGCAGAGCCAAGTCTGCTCCTCTCCAGCAGCACTGAAGGGGAAGAGGCTCAGAGGCTGCTGAACCAGAACATGAAAAATACAGCAGAGCCATTGGGGAGCATGAAGGACAAAAATAAAAATAAAGAAACCACCAAACCTCCCTCACACAGAAATTGACACTGCTGAATACCAGATTTTCAGCATTTCTGTGTTTTCTACTATGCCATTTGAAACAGTCCATGTCTCTGAGGGAGACATCTCTGTCATGTGCAGGTAGCAGAGAGCCTGTGCCTACCTGCCAGAGGATCTTCTGCTGGGCACCTCTCCACCTTTGTGAACCCTCTCCAGTCCCAGGTTAAACTAAACACACTTCCTAAATCCCTGCAGGAATAAGTAGCTCTGAGCACATGCCTCCCCCTCACCACAACAGCATCCTCCAGACCCATCCTCCTCCAGTCAATCACTCCCTCTCCCAGCTGAGCAATCCCCCTGCAGATCCCTTGGATGAGTAAGGATTTTGCCACAGGATGAAGCAAAGCCCACTGTGTCCTCCCTGCTGCCCCCTGTGCTCACCCCCACAGCCAAGCCTCCTGACCCACCAGCACTGAGGAGAGCCTGAGTTAAAGGAATCCCATAAAACATCCTCTCCTGCTGAGCTAGCCCACCTCCTTCTGTGGGAACTCTTGCCTTAGGAAACCTCCCTCCATGTTTTCAGTTGAGACTTGCTGGTGCCTCTTTCATACCCCCTCCATTTTTTTCTTTTCCTCACCCTTTCTAAATATTAGGTTTTATGAGCTTCTTGTTGAGATCATAAAATACTGGGTTGGAGGACTATAAATTCATAAGGAGGAACTCTTTGAAGGGAGCTTTTTTTCCTTACTATCAAAATGATAATAATAATAACTTAAAAAAAAAATTCCCATTCTTCCTTCTCTTGCAAATACCCTCCTGTTTTGCAGCACAACATCTAAGTAAGGATCTTGGCCTTTACACATCATCTTGCCTCTTAGATTTAACCAGAGCAGAGTCTTGCAGCCTGGGAACCACAGATAAAGGTAAGCAGCAGCCAGCCCTGATGTCAGAATCTTGGGCCCAAGGAAAGCAGTTTCTTTTGGAGTTTAGCAGAGATAATAGTTACCTGTTCATGCTGGGTCCAGGTTCTTCCACAGTCATGGTAGGAAGTATAGGGGAATCAGCAGAGCTGAGGATGCCTTCCTTCACCTTTTCATCAGGAAGCCTAAAACACTTCATGGAGAGATCACCACCAGGCTGGTGGAAGATGTTGTAAAGCCCAGCTCTTTTCCCTCCTCACACATGGTGGGTGATAACATCACCCCACAGAGACACACCTGTGATTTAACCCAGTACTACAACTACCCCATGTCCATTGCAGGACAGCCTGGGGGTGCCCTGCCCCTTTCAGGAGCACCACTGGTTTTGCAGGTGGTGAAACTGAGGCTGGGAGAGCTGCTCTGCTCCCCTCAGTGCCCTGCTCCAGGCTCAGTCTGCCACTCATTCCCTGGTGGGTTGGTGCCAATTGAATCCTGTCCTGCCTGTGGCAAAGGAAGAGTGAGAAGGCATAAGTGACTCTCTAAATGAGGAACACTCTGCTGGGATCTGGGGCACTATTAGCTAAATCTTGCAGCCTTTATTCAATCAAGCCTTCAGCTGAGAGGCATCCCCGCCGTGCAGCCTTAATTGGCTTATTTAAGATCAGCTGGGCCAGCTGAGTCAGTGGGGGACTGCAGGGGGCTTTCTCCCATCTCTGTTAAGGGAGAGCATCCCATCCACTCCTGAGGCTCTGCAGACCTTGACTTGGCTCCAGATTACCCCCAGACTCCACCATGGGAGTTGTGGCTGCTTCCATAAGCTGCCTGGTGGCTGCTCTAGGCTTTGGCTCACATAGGACAGCAGGGCGTGGGGTGCCTGGCTGCCAGCTCCCTACCCTTGGACATCTTCCTGGCCTCTCCTTGTCCGCAGGTTAAAGAAGGGATTCACAAGAAGCAGGACTGAGGGCAAGATTTCTGCAAGGCAGATCCTCTGGTCCCCCATTATCGCTGCTTCTTTTAAGAGCAACAATTGTGCACAGGGAGGAGGAGAAGGAGGAGGAGGTCACATGAAGGATGCCTGAAATTCTTTCCAAACCACAGCCATTTCTGACCCATCAGAAATTTCCCCACTTACTCTGGCCTGTGAACTCTGGAAAATGCAATTAAAAGAGAAAAAGCAGAGGCCTGAAACCTCTGATTCAGGCGGGCTCTCTGACATTCATTAATGAGGCCAGCCTTACCCGATGCTGATTCAGTAGGAGCGACTGTCTGCTTCCAGCCCCGGTTCATCAAAAGTTCATCATTTCTCCCTTCCAACAGAAACCTGCCTGAAATTTGTCCTGCCTTCACAGGAGTCAAGGGAGCACCTCTTTTAATGGTTCAATGTGACTGAAACTGGCATTTTCTTGGTTGACAATAGAGATGAGCAGCCTCATATATACATTTATATATATGTACTTATACATATCCACTATAACTTCCTTCATATAGCATCTTCTTTCTATATCTGGATGCACCACCCAAAGCCTGGAGAGGTGACAGCAGACAACTGGCTCCAACCCCAGCAGGAGCCAGCTTTTCAGTGAGGGCACAGGACAAGCTGCCAGTGTCACCAGAGATGAGCCAGCGACTTCTGGGCACGCTGTCCACCTGCCCTCCACCCACGTGCCAGCAAGCAGATCCTGACACCACCTCACTGATTTGTTATTTGATATTTGGTTCCTGGCCTGGGCTCACACAGCTGCAGACACATGGCCACCTCTGAAATGGTTAATTTTAACTGTGAAGCTCACTTCCAGCAGTAGCAGTGGTGGAAAGCAGTGGCAAAAGCAGATGGAGAGGGATGAATGGCTCCAGCATATTTTGAGGTAGACTTGGGCTGATGATGAGTCTGGGCAAAAGGAGGTAGAGGAAGATAAATGGCTTTGGCGTGTTTGGAGGTCATCCCAAAATAATAGTTAAAATTTTATAAAATTAAACTAAGCCCTTGTGCTCAAAAAGAGGGGCTACACTCTTGGGAATAGGTGGGTTTTATTGAGAGCAGTCCACCCATTCCAGGTGGACTTAACCAGCTTCTTTCCCCAGTAAATCTGCCCCTCACCTGCTGGCTCCCTGTGACATCCCAGGCCTCTCCGTGGCCGGAGAGGCTCCCACTGCTGCCACAGGTAACACTGTACAAGGCTCACACTTGATCCCTGAGGTAACATTATCCCCCTCTGTTTAATACCATTAACCAAAACTACCTGCATGGGGCCACCTGTGTAACCAGAGAACTTCCCGCTGCCAGGGTGTCTCCTTCCAGCTGGACTCACCTCCAGGGCAAGAGGGGGACAGGCTCAGGAATGATCCAGTGGGGCAGTGGGCTGCTCCAGCTGCTGGCAAAGTGAAAGCAGTCCCACCTGCTCCAGGTCTGCAAAGGGCATCTGTGCTGCAGGGGAGTGTGCACCTCTCCCTGAATGCATGGAATGACCTCCTGACCCGCCTGGCACTGTGAGGATGGGAGGGATGACTTTTCCAGCGCAGTCAGATTTTTGCGGGCAGAGTCCCGGTGGAAGAGGCAGGTGATTGCTCCCCACGTGTCAGCGCTCAGAGAGCTCCTGGCCGTGCCCCTGGGCTCCTCTGCCTCTCTGGCAGCTCCTCCCTGAGCAGCCTGAAATGGATCCCTTCAGACGAGAGGCATTTTACTGCTTTCAGTTGGGAATAACAGATATGAGGAAGCAGAGTATGGCTGGGGTGAGGCCCCATGCCTGAGCCCTGGTACTTGGTTTCCACAACACAAATGCCGAAGCATGACAATTACAATCAATGGCAATATTGCTTCCTGCAAGATTTGGTCCAGTGCAAGGCTAAAGTCTTGTGGCAAGAATTTATTTTTAACTCTCCCACCATGCCAAAATTATAGTGCTTTCAAAAACCACCCACCCCAACCCCCCTGCAAAAAAAAAAAAAGAGTTGAACCTTTCCGTAAATCTCTTTATTTCAAAGCACAGAATTAAAACTGTTATGGGTTTGAAAAATGGAAACCCACCCAACTTGGAGCCCACTGGCTGGTTTCTACCCCAAGTTCTCAAAAAAGTTTTTAGAAGGACATTGAGCAACAACCTCTGTTTTGCAGATGGAGAAACAAATCATATTTTGGATAAGCATCTAAAAGTGAGTCAAGCAAAGTTGGTAGCAGCATTGAAGAAGCCATCCATGTCTCTGACTTCTCCACAGGTTTGCTACCCAGTGACTAAACAAGCAAAATAGATCTTAAACCAATCATGAGATTTCATGAGAGAATGCAAAAAACACAGGTGAGATGCCAATTAAAAAGATACTGAATTGTACCCACCACCATGTGCAGTTAAAGGAATTCATTCCTTCCATGGAGAGAAAAAATGGTTTTGAAGTCTGTAGCTTTACAGACAGATTTTTCCCCATGAAAAAAGGTGGGGTGAAGGCCTGGTAGGATGGTCTGGGAGCAGGAAATGCCAGCAGTGCTACCCAGGGTTGTGTGGAGGAGGCTGAATGGGCTAAAACACTGTGTCAAGGGTAGGGCTGAAGTTGGGGGAACTTTTATTCTTAATTTGTCTGAGTTTATATGGAAAATTGTTGTGTTCAGATTCCAGTTGCAGCTTTTTAGCTGCAAGAAATTATTTTGATTCTCAGCCATACAGAGAGCATATCACATGCAGGGATGGAGAATTATAAAAAAAGCTCATGGTGATTATTTGGGATAGACATCCATCTGTAACCAGGGTTTTCAAACTCATCTTGTGTTTTCCTCACCTCACAGCATTTCTCTGTGTGGCTCAGGTGTCTTTAAAAAGGGTCTCCTGAATTGCAAGGAATGCTAGTGTGTATTTAAAAGTGATTTCTCACAAGCCAGTGCAGGGCTGTTGGGGCAGGACTGGCTGGAAGGAAACCTAAAGACTCCCATCTCTCATCTCTAGGAGCTCAGGTTTTGGATATTCAGGTCTCTTACATGAAAAGTGACTTTCCAGAAGTATTTCACTCTTTAAATGTTTGGCATTGGCTGACTGTCCCATAATTCAGGGCAGGTGTAGTTTACCATGGCTTCACAGGAAACATCACTCAACACACACATCCCACAGGTTTGTAGCTGGTAAGCTGTTGGAACTGTAAAAAACAAAGAGCGAGCCCAAACAATTCTACAGCACACAGTTATGTTTTCACTTACACCAGCTTGACTTATTTTCTTTAAACACATTTCTGCTATAATTGGATTTACTGGGCGTAGCAGCTCAATACTAATCATATTTCCATTGAGAAAACAGTAGGTCCAACTCATTCTTCCATGTTCTCTTATCTCCAGCTGCCTTGGAGGCACTGCCTTTGTCACTGCTCAAGAAGCACCCTTGCACTGAGGAAAGGAGTCCCAGGGAAACAATCATGAACACAGAAAAATAATCAGGAACATCGAGACACAGTGTGCTCGCAGCATCCCAACAGCCTCGGATGCAGGTTTGAGGTGTCTCCTTTGCCTGTCCTGCCAGGAGCAGACAGACAGAGTTCCAGGGTATCCTAAAGAGCCCAGGCCTCCCTAGCTCTGCTTGAGCTCCTCTTTAGCACCAGAAGGTGCCCTCTGCCATAGAACGTGCAGCCAGGGTTCAAAGGCTTACAGGAGCTGATGTCAGGGAGCTTACACTCCTTTCTCCTTGGTCTGGGCACTCTGTCTCTCCCAGCTGTAGGAACTACTGGAAAATGCTCACTGCAACCTCCAAACAAGTAACACATCACTTCTTGGTGTTCACCTTCATGTGCAGCATCATTTGAGTGAAGTTGCCCTTCATCTTGGAGGTGGAGCTGCCATAAAATCATGGCCAGGCCCACTCCCATCTTTCACACCTCATTGCTGATGAAACCGGGCTTTGGGAATCCGGTGGGACCAGCTGGCATCCTCAGCCTGGTCTGCTCTGCCCTGCCTCAGGAAGCTGCCCTTCTCTGACCTGTGCCACCCCGTGCTCCTGAGTGGTACCCACAGATGGGCTGTGGCTGCCAAAAGCAAGGCAGCCTTCTTAGGGCTGAGGGTGGCTCCCAGCTGTGCAGTGGCTGTTGCAGTGGCCTCCCTCCTCCCTCACCTCCCAGCTTCCTCAGGTTACCCCAGCAAAATCTCTTCAGGTGCACCAATCTATAATCCATGGCTAGCCTGGGTATCTATTGAGAACTGCTCATACCCCCCTACTGCCCATGTTAGGCAGACCCCAAAAAGCTCTTTATAGGGAAGGTTAAGGGACTGGGGCATGGTGGGATGGAAAGGCACCCTCCTGCCTGTGTGACAGGGAGAGAGAGGATGCAATCTGCTGGGAAATTTGTCCAAAGCCATGGCACAGCAGTGGTCCCAAAGCTCTGGGCATCCTACACCCCACAGCCTCTCCTTTTGCTGGCAGTCACTGCTTCCCAAGCCACCTTTGTTGCCTGGCTGTGCCAGGCAAAGGGTGTAATCAATGGTAAGCAGGCTGCATTTTAATTACCCTTTATATAATGCAAACGTGACTGCATTAATAATCCTTGCAAGCCATGCGACCTGTCTTACACAACCTTTAATTACTCAGGGAGCTCAGCATTTTCCATTGTCATACAATTTGCTTTATCTTCTATTATCTCACCGGGCTGCCAGGCCCTGAAATACAAAGAGAAACACTTTCTGCAGTTTCTTCCAAGCCAGGCATCTCAGAGCTTTGTACCTGCTCCAAGACAATCATGTTTCCTCCCCTTTATTTCCTTGGAGCAGAAAGCCAGAACAACACCTAAACACGCTGTTATTAGTAAGTGCATATGCATAGGGTGGCCTCCCCTCCCAAAAATCCCCACCTTTATGGTGAGAGGGTTATTCCCACACAACTATCAGTATTAAAACAATAAAAGATAAGGGTAATGAGTGCTTGACACGTTGCATGGGGCCAGACCCAGCAGAGTCCTTAAGAATGAGAATAAAGCTCTTAAGCACATTTTCCCATTGACTGGAGCTTACCTTTTATTAAGCACTGAACACAAGCATGTGGGTGTTCGCAGAAATGGGAATTAGGTTCTGATGTGACGTCCTGGATCAACCAGATTTTTCCAGTGGCTTCAGCAGCAGTAGGAAAAATATTACTCATCAGCCTGTACCAAAAGTTGTCCTCATTCATGGCAATTGGCATGCTATAAAGCACTTTGGGACACAAGAACCAGAGCTCTTATGTCTTCTTGCACTTCATACCACCAATAGCACTCAGGTGCCTCCCAAGTTTCTTTGTTCTCTGACCCCTTGAGAGTAAGACTTGCTCCAGTTCATTCCCCCATGTCTGCTCTCAGCTGACAGGTCTGCTGAGATATTGGATATAATAAACCAATCAAGAATATAAAAAAACCTCATAATAATAAAATAAGGCATCACTTTTTTGCAAAGCATTCAGGTGGTCTTCAAGACCCAATGGATCGTACTTATTTTGCAGATTTAGTATTGAGAAGAATAAACTGGAAAAACCAATAAATAGATGTTCCTTTCTCGTCGGGGGTTCCTCTCAGTGCTGTCCAACCCATTGCTCAGGCTCCTGCTGCTGTGGATGTGGACTGAGATCCATAAGTAGACCTCAAGCAAAACTGCCTGGAAGAGTATCCAAATTCTTGGATGCACTGATAAAGGGACATAACTTGAATTTCTTCCCTTAGAACTCTTCTGTAACTGCTTTTTCACACATCTACCAGTGCCATTAAAAAAAGGTTCCACTGGCAAAATGGTCCTAGAGCAATTAAAAAATACATCACCTCTGGGCCTGAGTCTGATACTGGTTTGCACTGACAGCAGATTTAATCAACACCATGCTGAAGTGTATCTTCAGAACTTCAACCAGAATAGAGGCTATAAATTAATAAATATTAAGAGACAAAAAATTCAGTATTTAAAGCATTTGTGGATGTTTCCCACCACCCCACCCCAAAGCTTTTATGTACAATTAGTCCTCCTAAGGTCGCTATTGGGGATCATTTAATTGAATAATAGCTCAATGCTGAGTTACAGAGTGGAGTCTATAAAATATTATAAGGCATGTTAAATTATGTGTGAAGCTCAACTAGGTCAGTTGGGGAATAGCGATTTCTATTGCCTGGAAGGTCACACATCTGTCTCCAAGGGACATGACAACAAGCACAGATAGGCAGGAGCTACCCCACTGGCTCAGGCTGTCAGACCTTTTCCTGCTCTACCTGCTCCTGTTCTCTTCCAAGGATGCAGAGAAGAAAAGTCACTGCATAGCCTTCATGCCTGGCATGAGCAAGAAAGTCCAGATCTAGTGAGTTCTGCCTTCTCCTTAAATTAGCTTTCATGAAAATGGTTTCCTGCTACCATTAGCTTTCCCTGATACAGTAATTAATGTGCCTTCCTGCAGAAAGAATACCAGTTTGAAAAGTAAAGCCATTGTCTGGAGAGAGCTGGGCTTCCAAGGAAGTGCTAATTAGTCCTTATTTTGAGAAACCTGGTTAAAGGAAGTGAGCAGGTGTTGCTAGAAATTGGAAATAATCTGTACAAACATGTCCTTTCCTATGTGACAGCAGAGCTAATTGCACCTCCTTGAGTCACCACTCCATTTTACTTAATAACTCTTTGTCAAAAGTGTATTTCTGCTGCCTAGCACTGGCTGCCAGAACAAACGCTTTAGCACTTGGTGTCAGGGGTGAATTAACTCCTTCTCCCATCATGGATGTTGCTACCAGCCCCACTTGCTCCAAGGACAGGGCAAACCTCTCCCATCTCCTGAAGTGCACCCTGCCTTGTGCCTTGCTGTGCCAGCCAGTTCCAAGGGCATCTTGCTCCATGTCAGTGTAGGAAGGGCTTAGGGATGGTTATGTGCTCCATCTCTCTGCTGTGGCATGTGATTAAAGCTCCAGAACCTCGTGGGAAAGCAGAATATTCCCTGGGGAAAGGTAGTGATTGACATGCCGAGAAGGGATGATGCCGTGGCAGCAGCAGAAGCAATCACGAAGCCCATGAGTGTTTATATAAGATGTTATGTGTGCAAGCTGTCTCAGACACAATGGTCTCATTGCACTGCTTCGTCTCAGGCTGGGGGGAGGTGTCCATGCACATCTGCAAAGCTGGATCCGAGGAGAATGGGAAGCGATCACTCGGCACAAGCCAGCACAGGAGGAAAGCAGCCAGCTGCAGGTTGATTTCAACAAGAATTTCCTAAGCACCCTCCCACACCAGAGGTGTCTGCATTGTTTAGCAAGCATCACGCAATCTTAACTCCTGGTTTGCACCACTTCCATAGGAAGAGACGGGCCAAGCACAGCCTGCATGGACACAGAGACCCCTGTGAGTCACTGCGTAACCTGGGAGACCCTCACGGCTCCCTGGGCCTTGGTTTGCTCGGATGCACGGATGTGCTGGTAATGCCTGGGAAGCCAGAACTGCTGGAGGGAAGGAACACAAACACCATGGCTGTTTTTGGCAGTTTGTAGGGTGATTGCTGGGGCAGTGAGGTGTGTGTTCTTCCTGCAGGCAGAGGATGCTGGTACACCCAGCAGAGGCTCTGCCATGGCCCTCCAGCTGCAGGATGAGGATGCCCCTGCAGTCCAGGATCCCCTCCTGCCATGAGACACCCTGCCCATTGCACCTGGTAGATGTAGGATAATAGATGAGGACAGATGCAATACTGGTTGTGAGAAATGAGCTGAGTGCAGACAGAACATGCTCCTGACAGCTGGCCATGGGATGTTTCAGCACAAAGGTGAAACACGGCCCAGGCAGACCTGGTACCCCAGAGGTCCAAGGAACAGGGGCTAATTCTCAATATATTGCAGGATAATGTGGGTTTTGCCTCTGTTGCAGCTGCAGTGCAGAGCCCTCAGTAAAGCACCAGACACATCAGCCAGCTCAGGCAACTTTTACAGAAAGCTCTTTCCCTACAGGCAGAACCTGCTCAGCATGCACTGCTGAGCCACCTTTTCAGCAGCAGCAGCACTTTCCCCAGCCCTGGGCACGTACAGCCAGGTTTGCAGCTGGTCTGAATGGATGGGAGCTGAGCCTGGGGGATGGCAGCACAGCTGCGCTGGTTCCAGCAATGGGATAGCCCCTTCCCAACTGGAGTACAGGGGTGTGCTCCTCAGCAGTGCAGCTGCCCCTGCAGTTGCTCCCAGCACTCCTTCTCCCAGCAGCTGAGCATGGCCCATCTGGACAAGGGGGGGAAGGCAGGGGATAGGCCCCCTTTGTGAAGTTGATTCCAGACATACTGCCCTACATGTGCACTCTGAAAAGAGGACCTGTTAGGGCTTAACTCATCAGAGCTGGGATCACGCTGGGGATGAAGTGGCAAAATCGCGTTGGGAGCTGGCATTTAAGACACAGGAGTGAGTTGCATTCCTATGGAAATGTTTGGGTCCTATTTTCCTCCTCTGCCCACCATGAACTGCTGCAGAGGTCCAAGAGGAATGTGCATTATTGCTTTCAGAAGAAGACAGCCAGAGCTGATCAGGGCGCTGTCCTTCTCCACCCACAGGATAACCCACTGTCATGCTCAATTTTCCTAAAGCCACTGCTGACTCTTGACTCTGCTCCACTTGGAGCTATAAATTTACTTATCAGAGGGACTGATATGGCCCTGAAATTATAAGGTGTGATTACTTGTCCTGTTAACATGCATGAGGCAGAATGATGGTGATGATCCATCCCTGAGATGAGGAGAAGAGATACACAAGTTAAGTATTTCCCCACTGAAGTCTTAGAGCAGGAGCTAATGCTCCACTACTCTGTTGTCTCCCTTTCCAGTCAGAGATGAACCTATACTTAATTCCACAGAACTGGGATGCAAGTGTCTTAACAGAAACATCTCCCTCTCTCAGCTGGCTTGTGCCCTGGAGAAATGTCCTTCCCTCAGCCTCGGTAGGTCGAGTCAGTTTGATCTTTTCTTGTGGAACACACTTCCTTAGTCCAATGTTTGCCTTTCCCATAACATCACTACACTGCTGACTCATGTCAAATTAAAGTTCAAGTATTATGCAGGAAGCTTAGAAATGTCCTCCCTGAGACCTGGGAGCTGGCTCCAGTCTGAAGATGGCTGCAGTTCAGGCCTCTTTCAGCCATGATGCTGACTTTAAAAATAAATCCTGTTGGTTAAAATAAGAGCATACCTTGGATACACCTTTGGGTTTCTGAGCCACCTAGGCCAAAGCTGCTAAAGCCAGATGTGGGATCATTTTGTTTGAGTGAAAGCTGAGATTCATCATTCAGGTGACATCTGACAAGGGAATTTTAAGTGAGTACACACATTTCCTAAGTTTTCTAATAAACTGCCTCCACTGACAGGTACTTCAGGGTCGAGCACAAGGAGTGCTCACCATGTATGACTCACTCCAGCCCCAAAGCCCTGCTTTATCCACAGGTGACTTACCAGCCCTTGCAGTGATGGAGAAATGCTGCTGCCCAGGGTGACTTTCTGAGCATCCTGTCTTTGTAGTGTGGGACAGGGATGGGGAATATAAAACTGAATTAGCTCAGCTTAAGAGATGATTGGCACAGTATGTGCTCAGCAAAGAATATGAGAAGTGCAGCTCTGTGCAAATCCATGGCTGTAGCTGCTGCTGGTGTGTGTGTGTGCATGATTCTGTGGGAAGCTTTCTGCTTACCAGCTCCTCTGGCCCTTAATCCTGCAGCATCTCCTGCTTGCTGCATGGCTGTGGGATTTGCTGGTCCTCAGAGAAGAACTGGGGTCCAGACTGGACTGGATTTGGGATTGACAAAGGAGAAGATCAAGGAGAAAATCCACATTACCTGTTGTGACATCAGAGGCAGATAAAATAAAAGCACACCCGTCCTTGCTCCAACAAGAAGCCAGCTGAGAATTGTGCCTTTCTCCTGCAAAGAAAGGCTGCTAATGTGCTCACCCGTTGACAGAGCAGACTTGAAGAACAGTTTATGGCACCTACTGTACTCTCAGCTAAGAGATGTAAAACAATTTTTACTGTAGCTGCTGTGCAGGGCTTGGCTAGTACAGCCATGTCCAGAAATATCCAGCAAGAGGAAAAAAAAAAAAAAAAAGTAGCTATTAAAAATACTCACACACAAGCCAGGAAACATCTTATTATAGATCTTGGTTTGAAGAAGGGAAATTAAAAACCCATACCCACACTCAGCATATGCCCAGCTATATTTGTCTGATCCATTTATTATCTTAGCCAATGCAATTTCAGTGTTGCACTACTCCAGCCTTTCACACTAAAAAAAACAACAACAGCCCAATGCACAAGATGCCATTGCTGGTTTACAGCTGTGGCCTATCCTGTTTCTCTGAACATTTGCTGATTTGGCATCAGCACAATACGAAGGGAAGCGGAAGGTGGGGGTTGAGATCTGCCTGGAAGATGTGAATCACAGTAAAGCAAACTCTTCCTTATTTATGGAAGTGCTCCAGAGGAAGTGCAGCAATTTGTTTGTGCACTGATCTTTAAAATTGTGGTAGAGAAGGCATCACTTTGACTGGGACCCTTCACTAAAGATGTACCTCATGCATGCATTTCCCAGGCTGTGGAATTGCCAATCCAAGCTCTGGCAAGGGCACGCCATGCATACAAAATTAAATATGCAATGGAAAACATTACAGCTTGGTTAGTTATTGCTCCCATAGTGCAGAGACTGGAAATCGATGCTGCAAGTACTTCATGAAGCAGTAGGAAGCTCCTGGCTCTGGATTAAAGCACTGTACATGTTCATGGGAAAGAGGGGAAGAAACACAGCCATGCTGTGGGCTGAGGTTCTCCAAAGCCACCTGCAGGTGTAGCCATGCCAAAATCATTTATGAACCCTCAGCCTCCACAGGAGAGGTGCCACGGGATGCTCCACAGCCTTCCAGTGCAATGGTGCTGTACCCATGCCCCTAATGCAGGTTTGCACTAACTCCTCCTGCACAGGACAGACACCAAAATATCACAAATTCAACACGAGCTCAAGTGCTCTGTTGGCTGAAAGAGCCAAAATAGTTTGGGTAGCAAATTCAATGTCCTTGATGCAGCAAACTTATACCAGGATCTGCAACACTCACTTTTATTAATAGCCTGGATGTCCTGAGCATTTTTCTTTTTCAGTTCTCACGAGTTATTTTCACTGTACAGCCTCCCATGATCACCCAATTTTGGGAGCTGATTGGACCAACTCGTGGGACAAATCCCCACAGATGAAAAAAACCCAAACCAACACACACCCAGAGACACAAGAGTGTTTCTATAAAAAGTTAGGAACATGTGCATGGTATTGTGGGTACAAACAAGACTCGACACATATCTCTCTGCCTTTCCTCTGCTGAAAAAGGCTCATTTTGGTTCGTGGGGCTTTATGTAAAGGAAATGCTGGTCATGCATCACGTGCCAATTTTGGTGGTACCTGTCCCCTGCGTAGCCCACAAGTGCTCAAGGTGCCACTCAACATGGGTGAGGGAATTACATTTCTATGCTAGTTCTCCTGTTTGTAAAGCAGTGCTGGGGATCAGATCTGCCTGTGACTTGCTTTTGCATGAAAACCTGCCCTCTTTTAATACTTTGAACATCCTAGGAAAGACTATTGTGCAGGGACAGAAAGTCCTCTCAGACACAATGAGTGCCGGATGGGTGGGGAAAAGCCTTTGGGGCAAACGTTTCACTTAATTCCCACAGCCTGTCTAGGCAGAGATGTCAGGTTGTACAGCTACAGTAGTGATTTGGAACACTTACAGCAGCATCTTGGTCCTGTAAAAATCAATAACAAAATACCCCTGAACCCTGGACTAAGACCAGGACATGAGAATAGCAAATTGTGCAGAAAAAGCCAAAGTTAGAGAAAAGCTACCAGGAGAAAAGGAGTAAGTGTTAAGCAGGAGCTTTCAAAGGCCTTTAGGGTTTGCTTCCTCCAACAAAGAGGTATCAAGGGAGCTTGCAGGACAGATTTAAGCCACTGTGGTGGAACTTGAACAAATCAAGATCTCAATGAAGATCCAACACAGACTACTGAGGGTTCAGCAAAACATGCACTGAGGTCTCTGGGGGATTTTAACTCCTTAACTCACCGTGCAGGTAGTACTGCACAACCACAAATACATGACTGCAGACCATTTCCCCCTCCCACATTCAGGTCCCATTCTGGATTGTGATCACTCACTGAATGAGAATTCTGGATTTTGTTTTATGTTCCTCCTTGCACCTTTTTATTGTGCCATGCTCAGGTTCTGCTCTGAAGACACTTCTATTCATATTCTCAGGGGTTTTGTTTGATCTTTGTCTGTATAGTAACAGGATGAGCACTAACAGCACAGGAAGACATTCTTCTTGCCTCCAACTCAGGTATTTGGACACAGACTTGTCGGCTGCCAGAGTCTTACTCAGTCCCTGGCTTGGGCTTGCTTAAAGCATATAAAATCTTCTGGGAATTTCTCTGTAAAATCCATATGAGCATATGCAAACTACTTTCCTGTCCTCCAAGGTTTGACACAGCATAACCCAAAGGTACTGGGCTGGCAAGCAGACCAGGTCCCAACATATTTCATAATTCCCAGCAGTATGACTATTAGAGCTACTCTAGAAAAAGCTAGCCAGATTTTTAACTGGGGAAAAACACTGCATTTTTACTCCCTCTATTTTCAGAAATGTCTGAGTATCTCTAAGTAAAAGAATAAAAAATTAGCTATAAGTAGAATCTGCCAAGGTGAGATATGTCAGGCTGAGGCCGAAGAAAATGGGAAGCACATGATGGTCCCTGCACGGATCACAGCCCAGCCCTGCTGTAGGGGGCATAAGGAGCCTCTGCCAGCACCCCCAAAGCTGCAGTGGACCCTGCCATCACAGCTGAGACACGGGGAGGGGCCTCCCACATTTCAGTGTCAGCACTTTGCCCGTGGGCAAGCAGCACGCCTGGTGTGATGTCGTCGGGAAAAGCAGGGCAGTAAGCAGATCTGTCTGCTGGCCAAGCTGCCAGACCCTGCTTTCCCCCAGCACACACCCCAGACATCTCTGCATCCTGCATGGGATGTGTCTGTGTGCCTCTGGGAGAATGACAGGGGGACCTGGCCAACAACAGCACCCAAAGCTGATGCTGTTGAAGAGACAGGGAGCTGCAAGGTATTTTCTTCATGGCCACTAACAATATGGATATTTTAGCACCACTCCTTCACATAGCTGAGATAAAAATAACTTTTCTATAAATGCACCACTCTATTCTGATGTCGCACAAGACTCCCAATAAATTCACTCCAAGGCATTAGAAAACAACTTACTATTTATCTCAATAAAGCAAGCTTGTCTCTCATCTTTCCTTGTCTCTTCCCAGTAAGGCCCTAAAGCCCCTGGAGGATGACTATTTTGATAAATTGCATAACAAATTACATTTCAGGGCTGTACATCTCCATCACAGAGTATGGATGCAGTGTAAGGCCACCTGTTTACGTGAGCTATTTTGGGACACAGTGGACAGCCCTGGCTTTCTCAGAATCCATCAGCAGTGTTTGTTCCCAAGCATGCACACGTACACCCATCACTGCACGTCTCTCATTGACCCAATGTTCCCACGTATTCCCCCCATACATTTCCCTTCACACCAGTGGATAACCAGGAAGATGTTCCACTTGAGAAGGTCTGATAGCAAAAGGAAAGAATTCCACTCCTCCCCATGGTGGGCTTCCAGCTTTGATCTCCTGGATAACCACTGCATGTGGTGACCATCTGTGGTTAAAAATGGCTTCCCAGGAAAAAATGCTTAGGCTCAGCATGGGGAGGTCAGTTATTTTTAACTGAAACCCATTCCACCTTGGTGCCTTTGCCCTGCAAAACAAGCACGTTCAGCAGAACTGGTCCTTCAGAGCCAACGAATGCTATCACCACGTAATGTTGCTTTTGGCAAACAAACCAGTATCACCTACTTGCCTGGGCTCATCCACTTACAGCATGGCTGCCAAGGGAAAACAGGATGAAGAAAGGATGACACATTACTAATCTCTAACCACGCATGTTCAAAGTGCAAATGGAAAGAATGAGCATCCTTGACACCACACTCCCCTGCTTATCACTGGAATAACTGGAGCATGGGATGTGACTGGGCAACTTTCCCCTGAGTGTGAGTATGCCTCTGTCCTAAGGAGGGGGTCAAAGGATGAACTGTGACTCCAAACCTCTTCATCTCCAGAACTTCTGAGCTGGAATCTCAGCTGGGAGAAGTCAGTCACAGCAGTGGCAGGGGCACAGTGACACTAAAACCGGCCCATGTCCGACCAGCAACTCCCACTGCAAGGCAACAGAGCGCAAGTATCAGTATCTGGACTGCCTGCTGTTCAAGAAACCCTAACAAAGCAAAACCAGGAACCCATAGAATGGAAACCCTTCCCTCATCCTTTCTTCATCCCACCCCTTTGCCACGGGCAAATAGGGAAAAAAGGGAAGAACTGCCCCATCTGCATCTCTCTGCCCTGGTCAACACCCTGCCTCATCCTTGGGACCATGGAGCTGGGATGTTGCTTGGCCTCTGCTGTCACAGACCTGGTGCAGTGGCCATCACTGCAGATCTTGGTTTGCAGGGCTGGGATGTGCATCCATGCTGAGTCACAGCTGCCTGTGACTGACAGCCCCCTGCTCCAGGAGCCTCCCAGCGCTTCACGGGGGGAGTTCTGTAAGCAAGGATGGAAGTTATGTAAGTGGATAGCTATTTCTGTCCAAAGTTTGGTTCTGCACTCTGCAAGACTAAAAATACATGCACACAAAGCTAAAGAACGTGTTTCTCCATGCCCCTGCTCCCGTCATCCCCTGCCCAGTGGTGGCATCGTGTTGTATGTGCACTGCAAAGTGCAGAGATCTCCTTTGTAGCCTGCTTCCTCCCCCTCTACCATCATCATCCCCTGAGCCCACAGTCTGGCACTCCTGACTCAACAAGAACTCCCACTGTACTTTTCTTGCTGGTCAAGGGCCTGGGAGCACAAGCCACGGTGAATGAGGTGTAGCTCAGACACAAACTAAGCCTTTTATTCTGCCCCATCAAACTTTTTAAACTGAATAAATCAGGCTTGCCATAATTTTGATGCTTTGAAAAATCCCACTGAACTTCTAGGAGATTGTCCACTGTTAGTTGAAGACTGCAGACAGTTAAATGATACTTGCTAATTCTGGTGCTATCCCTGGGCCCAGACATCTGTCCCTGCTGGCAGGTCTAATGAGGACTTTGGTCTGCTCAAGAAACAGTTATTCATCATCAGATCTCTTTGCCCCTTTTGTAAATGTTCTGCTTCGTGTCAGAAGAAAGGGGAGGGAAAAAAGGCTATAAATAAAGAGTCGGCAGCTATTTTTGGAAAAGAATTTTCTTCCTGGTGTATGTGTCTGTGTGCGTGTGTAAACAATTGTCTTCTGCAGTTTTGTCAGCTTATCTTATCTCTTAAACAAATACCAAAGGGCTTTTTTTATTATTATCTCTTTTTTTTTTTTATTGCCTGGTTGTCTTTATCATTTGGGGTCAGGTTCTCCAAGCACCACCACATGTCCACGTGGTGCCCACCGTGGTAATTGAGCTGCAGCTGATGCTCAAGGCAAAGTCTGGCCCCTGGAGCACCCCTGGCAAGGCTTGTAAAGTCATCCTTCCATAGAGCTTTCTACCTATATATTTATACCTGCTTATTGCAGGTACAATTCACCCACCACCGTGCTAAGGGGGTGCACCTGGGACTGGTTTTCGGCTGCAGGGAACTGCTCCCTGCACCAGACCCCGGCCCATCAGCATCCTCTGAAGCACACCACTACCACTGCCTCAGAGAAGGCTCTTTCCAAAATTAATAGGTAGGGAAAGACATCGCTTGAGTGCCTCCAGAGCAAGCTGGAATGCCTGCCCCAGGCTCGCAGGAGCAGGCACGGCTGGAGGGATTTCAAAGGAAATGAGGTGGCTGCCGTTTCAGATGGATGGGGACTTCAGGGAGGGGAGCAGGCAGGATATATATAAAGTGAAAAGCAACTTTAGGAGAAGAAACGAGCTGCTAACAGTAATGGAAAAGCTCTCCACAAGACACAGCAGCCTTATGTTGCTGATAAGAGATATGGTTGAGTGGAACATCGCATTCCTGAGCCATTCATAGCTCCTTTCTATGAAAGCAACAAGCGCTGGGGGTCAATAACACAGGAATGTCATTGCAGAGCTTAAAAAAAAAAAAAAAAAAGGACAACCCTCAAAGGGTGCTGCTTTAAATATTCCCACGTACTCGGGGCTTGTTGTGCAAGCACCCTATTCAAAGTCTGAGAGAGTGATAACTCTGCTCACCACCCGGGAGGAAGGCAGGCAGAGGCAAGGAGGCTTGAAATGCTGTACTGGCCTTGCTGCATATCAAAACGTCTCACTATCAGCACAGAGAACCAGCACGGGACAGAAAGAACAGAAATACTCAAATGCTGGAGCTGCCAAGACAATAGCAAGAATGTTGGGGAGTTAAAAAAAAGTGATTGCCTTTGTCCCCAGCCTCTCACCCCAAGTATCAGAGACAAGCTTGTATAGACCTTAGATCCAACAAGTGATAACGTTTCCTGCAAGGAATCATGAAATAAATAGTAGCTTTTAAACTATTTAGCTGAATTTGCATCCCGTTGAACTCAGAGTTCTGTCACTGCACTAAGGGCCAGAAATTCGGTGGTTAGATGTGGCAGAGGAGACATGTAAGTCCAACCCAACCTCCCAATCAAACCCAATACTTGATCAAGATCTGTCAGCTCATCCTTCTTGCAGTGCAAGAACTCTGTTTCCTTGATCCAGTTACCCAGAGACTCTCTGAGGTCTTATGCAGCATGGAGAATATGTTGAGTACTGGGCACCCAAAGGTCCTGACTCCCTTGCTCTCAGAGTTTCACAGACTCCTTCGAAACCCAAAAAACCAAAACAGAGAACAGGACTGAAAATAGTTGGTTCCCCACCCTTCTCTACTTCTATGCTTTGAGCTATTGTGGGAAGGTTTTCAGGGTGGGTTCCTGTGTGTCCAGGCTCCTAGCTCAACACATCCATGCCCTAATCTTAAGTGGCAAATGCCCATGTGCAGTCACACAGGGGACACATGTGCTACATCTCTCCAAAAAAGTCAGGCCAACCAAGTCTCAGTTTTATCAGTTATTGGCTGTGATTCCCAAAACCTCTTCCCCAGAGGCCTGAATACAATCCTTTGCCTGAACTCCTCTTTCCTTGCTCAACATCACCTACTACACTAGTAAGCAGAAAAACAATCACAGCTTTTTGATTTTCATGGTGGCAGAAAATGTTCCAGAGAGGCCACTGCCACTTGGCTCCTCTGGATAACCCTCTGTTGTCAGGGCCACAGGATGCTTTTAGCAGGGCTCCTTCACCACACCAAGGAGGAAACTCAGGGCAGCTTCCCGCCAGAGCTGGCTCTGGAAACAAGTCCTGTGCTCAGTCTGCTTCAGGCACCAAGCTCTCCATGCACCAGCTTGGTGGAAAAGTAAATATCAGAAATCAAACAAAAAACTCCTCTCCCATGTCCAGGGCTGCACTGTGAGCATACATTCACATGATCTGGCCAAAGCCAGAACTAAGGTGTCTCTGTGAGGGTTAGGGACAAAGCCTGGATTCAGAATTCACTGAAGTCAGTGTGGTTTTGCAGGTGCAAACTAGACTGGAACTTCCCTCTGGTGGTTTGAGGTGGATGGAATAACTTAGCTTTGATTTAAAATGGAAAGAGAAACAAGATAAAATGGTGCCATTCCTTTGCAAATCTCAAAGTCTCTAGTAATCCTGGTGCAGTGGGTTGCTTTCTCCAGTTCACAGGGGACTAGAGATTGTCTCCACCAGTTAGTGGGTCTCTTGGACCATGAGAATTTCCTATCCTGTTGGATATTTGGTTCATCTCTCTTTCTTATGGTTCCCTTTCCCTCCAAACGTACTCCACAAGGGTGAAGCCAAAGTTTTAAACTTCTTGTGATACCAAACTGGCTTTCCTGTACTCACTCATCTTACAAGCACAGTTTGGATCTCTGCTCTGAGTTCTTTTTTGGGTAGGGACTTCCTACCCCTGTTTGCTCATCTGAAGCATCTCCAGGCAGCCAGGTGTCTCACAGTCACCCACTCAGCCTTACAGAACATATTTCATCCCAGTTTCAGCAGTTCTTGCTGGGTTTCCTCTGCTGCTAGAAGCAAACCAAGTTCTCACCCAAGCAGAATTACTGCAACATGGAGAAGAAAAGCAAGAGAGGCAGGAAGGACTTTCAGGCAGGGGAAAGCTTTCCTGCAAGAGATCATAGCAATGATGATGCAGTGCAGCACTCACCCAAACACTGCCTGCCCCCTGTGGCTGCCCCAGGACCCACTCTGTGACTTCAGCCAGAGCCACCCCAAATTATCATGATGGTTTCACCCCACCAACATTTATCCACACTCTGCCACCAGCTAAGATGGCAGGTGTCTCTCACCACCTCGATTTTCTCCTGCTCCTTAACTGCATCACTTGTTTCAGTCCCTGCCTGAAGTCACAGTGGGTTCTGGAGGGGGTTCCTGGGGAGGCAGGGAGGGTCTGGCAGGTTGGGTGGACTCTACCCAATACCTTGCCACTCATCTCATTGCCTTGGTGCCACTAGGGGCAGAAAATGTGAAACCTACGTTTGCCCTAACGCTTTCCCAGGCAGTGCAAGCCCTTCTAACATGGGTTTTGTTATTCCTGGCTCACACTCCTGCATGCAGGGGGCTTGGAGCAGTGCCAGCATATCCATGTGGAAGTGGCACCCACTTTGCTCTTGGTGCCAGCAAAAGGTCTTTAACAAAAGGCATGCTTGTCACCCATGGCCAGCAGTGGGTGCCACCAGGAGCTGCCCCATCACCAGCTGGGACCATCCAGGTGCTGTCACCACAGTTCCACTGAGCCTGGGAAGGCCAAGCCAAGGAGTGACTGAACAATGGTGTCCCACACAGAATGCAGAAATGATGCCTGGAGTATTCCTGGGAGTGAACAACCCCAACCAGTTCTTCCCCTGCCTGACTCTGCAGAGAGGGAGGAGGCTAGAGCTCCCCCCAGCACCTTTTCAGGCAGAAACATCTTTACTTAAGCTGAATTCAAGGAGGCCAGTTATATCATGGAGTGGGATGAGACCACATCTTCACCACAGAATTTCATGCAGGAAAGCAGCCTTCAAACACTAACTGAGATGTTTTGCCCCCAGATCAGAAGGAAACCAGATGCCAATATTGTCAGATTCCATGATACATTCCTTTCCCATCTGGCCTCCCCTTCTGAGGACTTCAGAAAACATCCAATTATTTCAGCCATTCACTGAAGTTTCCTGGTTGCAGTTCTCCTGGTAATAGTTCAGTGGCCTCATTCACACTGCCTAGGTGTACAAATACATCTTGAACAGTTCTCCCAAGTAGTTTTTTTAGGTATGAATGGCAGTCTTTGTGTTTTCTTCTGTTTCAGCTTCAGATGACATCTGAATTAGCAACTAAAAATTAAGAAGAATGAAAGAGGATTTCTAGTAGCTGGGGTGCCACTTACACTAGGACACAGCTGAGCTGGCTGACTGGCAGGTGCATTATTACACAATTAATTTTAGTGTCCCATTTCTGTTCTGTGCTGTGACAGCAACCTTTCAGAAGGTGGAGGCAAGCTTTGACACACCAAGTCCATCTCCACTCAGAAAACCCTCACAGGGCAATAAAAAGCTTGATCCAAAAATATCCTTCATAATCTTTAAGAACAAAAGGAAAATCAGTTTTCCAAAGATGTGGTGTTTTTCAGTTTTTGTTGTTTTTTGGGGAGTAGGAGGGTTTGTAGCAAGGTACAATACAGAAAAGCAAGGGAATATTTCATTTCCTTTTACTCATACACTATAAACTGTCTTCAGCACAAAGGACTGAATATGCCCAAAAGCTAAATGAAAAAAATAATTCTTCCATGATTCCATATTTATCCTTTGTATTTTATATCTAAATCTACATTCTCCTCAGACACACAGACTCCTTCATACCTGCACACAGGTTTACCTTCACACACCCACACTGCAGCCTATCTAGTTACCATTTAGAGCAACACGTTTTGTTTCCAGCTCGGCACAAAACCTGGCTGCAGAGACAGGATTTTCCCCAGATGTGCTGACCTGAGCAGGACAGGGGTGCAGGAGTTGTTGTGGTCCAAATTGCCAAAAGCACCACTGCAGTGCCAAGCCTGAGCCTCACCCCAGGCTGCAGTCAGGGACCCCTAATCAGCCTGGTTCAAGGCATCCCTTTCACTCTGCAGATATTTCTGGGCAGTGATTGTTGCCTATTCAGGTAAAGGTTTCCAGTGAATTCTTTTAAGGCCGCTCCTTTTTCCTTACTTAATCCCTGGTTTTTCCTCCTTACTTATTTCAGAGCCCATCCCTTCTGCTGAGCCCTCAATAAAAACCTTCACGGGACACAGGAGCATTGGGTCATTTCCCCTTCCCAGCCCTGAGCACTCAGGGGCAGAAAACACTGCCAGGGAGATCCCTCTTCTCCCAGCACCCCAATGCCACAGCCATCCCATGCCTGGAAAAGGCAGCTGGCTGAGCTGCCACTTCCCTCTCTCCCAGCCCAAGTGACCTTAGTGTGAAGAAATGCTTTCCTGGTATTCAACCTCCATTTCCCCTCGCCCAGTTTATCCCATTGTTTCTACTTAACACTTCCTCAACAGCCTCATCACCCTGAGTTCTGACTGTATTTAGCTGCCATACACATTCCTGATATGATTTAGGGACAAGTAATTCAGGTTAACAACGTATGTGGCACCCCAAAAGACAGGCATGTGTTCCTGTGCCTTTCACATGTCCCTTATTTCAGGTCTTGAATTACCCAGTGACTTTCTGCTGGAAACCATCAACAAGAAATGCAACACCAGTGGACCAAACCTATGGAGTGAGCTACTTGCCCACAAGGAGCAACCCCTTGGAGCTTTCTGCTCTATGGGATTTCTCTCTGCTTGGTTGGTTTGCCCCACACCTGCTCCTTCCTCATTGAAGTTGCACACAAAAAGACACCAGCACAGCTTCTGTGTCAGACACCACAGGGCCACAAGAGTGGAGAAGGGGACAGTGGAAGCAGAGGAGCTGTGTTTGGAGCTTGCAGTTCCAAGGTGGAACTGAAAAGCCTTCTCCTGAGAACAGAAGTTATTTCAGCTGGTGTGGAGCAGTCCCTCTGAAGCCAAAAAGCGTAGTTGTAACTCTTTAAATACACATCATGACACTTTTAAGACATAATTTATCAGAAGGGTATTAACAGAATAAGTACTGGGTTGTTACAAAGCACTTTAATGCTGTGTCTGACTACTGCTACCTGCAAAATCAAAACCTGTTAATAGAAAATTTCCTGGAAATCAGTTTGAGCTTTCTCATGTTTTCTTGTTTTCTGTGAATTTCCATTACTCCCTCCAACATCCGCAGAGGAATGTTACAGGATGTCTTCCCTGGGAACCACTTAAGTACTTTGAGCATCACTTTGTAAAGGCCAGAAGCCCCTCCGCCCTGTGATCCTTTTTAACCCTTTAATGCTTGCCACACTCTCCAGAGAGCACTTCATGTCCATATTCTTAAGGTGGGCATGTGAGAAACCACCTTTACACTGCCAGATCTCACCCAGTTTCCTTCTCAGTGATTTATTGCCTTTCAGGCATTCAAAGTTATGTCCCAAGAATTTTATTCTTGGTCCCAACACTTCTCTTTACCACTGAATCAACCACAAGCAGAGCATTTCTTCAGCAAAACACGGTCCAAATTTGGCCAGTGCAGTTTTTGCCTTTGCACAAGCTTGTGGATTAATTAGCAGATTTTTAGAACTTGAGGATGCTCAAGGCATTGTTAAAGGGTTAATACCGAGACTGTTCTCCGACAGTGAAAGGTCTGGCTACAACTTCCCTTTGTTTCCCTCTTCCTCCTCCCTTTCCCACCTTCCCTCCTGCTGCTTCTTTTATGGGTATGTCTTTACTGTGGCTCAAAAAAAAAAAACAACTGCCTATTGACAGCCTTGTTTTCCCCTGACTGCTTGGGGCCATCAGAGATGCAGTCAGAGGGTGCCTTTTGTAATAAGGAAAGCTTCTTCCAGGCGAGGAAGACACTGCCTGGGGCTTCTATATTCACAGCCTTTCTATTTCTGGCTCTCCCTTTTCACAGGGCTTTGTTTGCTAAGCCCTGCTCTCCCCCACGGGACATTAGTGAGCATACCTACCTCAGAAACAGAGCAAACACAAAAGCCCCCAAGGACTCCAGCACAGCCCACCCCAGAGACAAGGGGCTTTGCATCTTACCTCTCTGCCTTTTCTACTTTCAGGAGACTAATTAATAGGAATGCTTTAATAGCTTAAATCATGCTCTATGGATTTCAATTTGCCTCTTGAGGTAAAAAGTAATCCTATTTTCCATACAGACAGGGGTAGATTGTGTAGATACCGAGCGAGAAAGGTCACTGCAATGATGAGATGCATAGGCTCAGAAAGCCCCCAGCAGCTCTGGGGAGCTGGCACCAGATGTTAAGGGAAACCTAAGTGCCCCAATCCTCCCTCTGATCGCTGACAGAAGGATTTCAGCCCCTGACATCGGCCCAAAGCCCTCCAAACCCCAGCATGAGAGATGCGACTGCTGCCTGCACCAGGTTTTGAGGAAATGCCTCAAGTTCCTTGTCAAGGTGCCTAAAACACCTGGGGTGGGTAAAGCATTGCAGTCTCTCAATATCTGCACAAGAAATGCAGGGATATTCCCTCTTCTTCCTGAGCCTTTTTCCCAAAAGCTTTCATCATTCTTCCTACAAAAGCTCTGTTTAGTCCATCCCATCAGTGAAGCACACAGTTAACTGTTCTCCCATCTTCTGAGGGCTCCAAAGCTCCCTCCTGGAGATTTTCCATCAGTGGCTGTGTTGAACATTTTTTTCTGGTGTCTCTTGAAACAAGACAGTGTTCAAGCACAGCCTGTCTGGCACCTATCCCGAGGTCAAGCCAATTATTTCACTCCTTGCCCAGAGCCGCTGAGGCAGTCATAGTTTGCACCAATCTTTCAGCATTTCCACCACTTCCAGCCGAGTGCAGCCTGACATGGGAAGTTTACACTTTGTCACTGTTGATGCCTGCAAAGTCACCAAAAGCATATGCCACCTCCCCTGCCCTCTCCTGAGCAGCAAGTGCTTTTTATACTTCTCCCATCCTGAATGTCATGCGACTGGTCCTTCAGCCACAAGTTCTCTAATCTTGATTGCCAATTTCTCTAGGGTCTGGCACAGCCACACAGCCACATTTTAATATGGTATTGATAAGTGTGAAATGGTTTGCACCTGCATGTGGAGCCACCCTTGTCCCAGGAAGGGACAGTCAGGGAGCTGGTTGTAATCTTGGATGGTTCTCCAGGCTCCCAGCTACCGTCACCAAGGATTGATCTGCCCATGGGAATTCACTCTCATTCACTTCTTGTCTTGCCAGTCCAGCCAGTTACTGCTTTTTGATATCCAGCCCATCTCTTCAGTTTTTTGAGTTGAGCACACACATTTTCTCACCTGGCACCATGCAGATGAGAAGATTTGTGTGCCCAAGTCACACTTGGTCTATCAGCTGGTCTAATTGCAGCCTGGTCATTTCCAATAGGGCAACAACAGTCTTGCCAAAAACAGCTCTTGGCTCCCTAAGCACTTGCTGCAGCAAGAATAGTGCTTCTCAGAGAGGAATCAAGTCATTTTAATTTGACAGACACCACTGAGCAGCTCTGCCAGAGCAACAACATTCCCCTGCTGCTGGCCTGGATGAACACTGTGAACCCAGAGGTGAAGGACTTTCATAGCCCATTACCCAGCCTCCCGAGCCATGCAGTTCCCAGCTGCCACACAGAAGCTCAGACCCTGCTCTTTTCTCTTTTTCTCCTTCACTCTCAGCTTGCAGAGTGTGAAAACACATTTCCTCATCTTCAATTTTTTTTTTTTATGAATTTCCTTCTCAGCATATCTGCCCCTAGCTTATCACCTTGAGGTGCAGGGAAGAAGGCACTCAGCATTTCAGGAGATGTCATGTTTAACCTTGTACATCATAGAAGCTGAAAACATGAATTATCAGTAGCACTGGGGCATGAAGCTGAGAATAAGGAGGGTTGTAACTCAGAAACTTCAGGCACAGTCACAGGAAGATGCAGTGATGTGTTATTTTATCTCAGCCTAACTCCCGGAGGGTCACTACCCTACAAACCCTTGTTAAAACCCAGATTCTCCTTCAGTCTCATACAAGTTACAAGTTCAACCAATTCTCCCCCAGTTAAAATAATGATCAGAGATGGTTATTGGAAATGTCAGAAAATCTTGTTCCTATCTTGAAACTCTGTGACCCTCCTGACTACCTACACATGCAATGGAAGCCAGTCAGGTCCTGAGAACCAATGCAGAAAATCATGAAATCGTTTAGGTTAGAAAAGACCTTTAAAATGATCCAGCCCAACCACTAACCCAGCCAAGTCCACCACTAAGCCATGTCCCTAAGTTCCACATCTGCATTTCTTTTAAATTCCTCCAGGGACAGTGACTGACCACCTTCCTGGGCAGCCTGTACAAGGCTTGACAACACTTTTGGTGAAATTTTCCCTAATATCTAATCTAAACCTCCTCTGATGCAACCTGAGATCACTTCCTCCTGTCCTATTGCTTGTTACCTGGACACACTCTAGTACCTCAATGTCTTTCTTGGGGTGAAGAGCCCAAAACCTGAACAGAGGATTTGAGGAGTGACCTGACAGCCTTTCCCTACATAGCAGCACTTTTGGGTGTTTCCACCAACAGATACCAGCATGATTTGCAGATGAAAGCAGCATGTTATCATCACTACTGCACTTTTTGGAGAGTGGCAAGGCTGAGGTTAAAGAACAGCAATGGAAATGAGACAGAAGCACAGAAGATGGTTAGGGAAATAAAGCAAAGTTGGGTCTGCTGTCAGACAATTCAGGTCAGGATGTCCCCATTGTCAGTGAAAGCTCCTAGAAATGGGTCTTCAAAGAGCTGCCTAGAAGCATCCAAGATGCCAGGCTGTGGCTTACCAAAGCTAGTCTCTTCCTCCATGTGAAATTTCCCATTTTTACTTACATTTGACTGGTCAGGACAAACCCCAGGAAATACCAGCTAAAAACATGCTAGAACACATCAATAGCAAAAAGGGAAGAACAGCTTTGCCTGTCCCCAGCTCTCTGAACTCTTCTCCCAACCCAGCAAAGCCTAAAGCAATACAGACACTGATGGAGAGACTGTTTGGGTAGAGGCATGACATGCCAGGCTGTCAGGTAAGGACATGACTACAACTCCAGAGCCCATTCACACACCCAGAGCCTGGATGTGCATCAGTCTTCAGGAAAACTTTGAGATTTGATGGGTCCCTGAGCTAGGAAGTTAGCCTATATCCTCCAGGAAAAACATAATTGCATCCTTCTTCCCCCAGAGGGGAAAATCATTCACGCACACTGGAACACCTCTCTTGCAATTGTCTTTTCTAAGCATCTCTACTGAGACCTTTCCCAGCCCAAACACTTTCCCATAAAGTCAACACCAAAGATTTAGCTCAGGCCACAACATGGTTCCTGCCTTTATACCAGAGGCCAGTGCTGCAGGTACTTCACTTACAGCATAGAAAGATAATTATTACAGCACAAAGACTGGGAGATGGCACTTGCTGCAAAGAGCTCAGTGTAATAGGTACAGCTCTATGATCCTCATTCATACAGGAAGCCAGTCACATCCTGGGGGACAATAGGATTTTCCTGGAAAGGCTCTGGCTATCCTCAGCACCACGTGATACCCTGCTGCACCACCACACTTCTGTGCCTGCTCAGCACCACTGACCCACACAATGCTGTCTTTTTACCATGGAGCAGCAGGTGCCCAGCACAAATTAATCTTCTGACACCCAAAAGCCAGCACTGCCACGTGACTCCTGGGCTGCAGGAGAGGGAGCAGCAGGTCTCAGTCACTGGAGCCTCATTGAAATGCTGCTTGCCCACTCTCAGGAGCTGAAAACATACCAAGTATGAAAGATGAGCAGAGGGAGCAAGGGAAGTACTCAGGAGGCTCAGGGCAGTTTAAAGCAAGCAGGAGTGAAAGTTTTGCTTTAGTAGAGGTCCTGCAGTCTGGCTGACACATTAAAACTCTCCACCTGGTGTGCATCCCCCCTTGGATCAACACCCTTACAGGGTACTTCCTAATGGTCTATTGATTTCAACAGATGCCCCAGTAAATGTGTTAGAGAGGAAACAGCACTCCAGTAGCAACTGCAAGTCCATGTGCTAAAGCCCTCCTGTTTGGTGCAAAAAGGAAAATGAGTTTGGAGAGGGTAAGTTATTAGCAGGTCAAGGGGATATTTGCAGTTCTGGCAACAAGCAGCCTCCCTCAGAGCTGGGGTAACAGGGGCAGGCACAGCACAGCCTCCCCTGTGATCTGACCTCAGAACCAGGGTCACCTCCTTGCACACCTTCCCAAGGCTCCTGCCACCCTCCCGACATATCTCCATCCTTTTAGGAAACATCACTTGCCAGGCCCAGCTTTGCCAGGGCAAGGCACATTCCAAACTCCACCTGCCTGCCAGTTCCAGGTAGGGGACGACCTCCTGGTGACCATGGTACCGAGCCTGGGGAACACAGTGTGGGGCAGAGCAGCTCGGCCACACGAGGAGGGTGTGGCAGGCAGCATTCCCTGGGAGCAGCCTCTGCCCAGGAGCAGAGTGAGGACTGAGTTTCTATTCTGGGGCTGCCTGTGCTTCCTCTTTGGTGCGACAGCCTCAAAGGTGAGTTCGTATTTATAAGGCTCCAGTCACATCATCCCATTGTTCCCACAAAGGCAAGAGGCTGCTAGGAGAGAGGAAGAGAGAGCAAAGCACCTCAGCAGGCTGCCCCAGCCGTGGCTTCCCTGCCAGCAGTGGCACTTTGCAGGGAAGCAAAGCCAACAGCACAGTGATGTCGCTGATTTCCCAGCACTGAGAGGATAGTCAGACACTGGGAGCGCAGCTTTTCGCTCCCCAGGTGACTTCTGATAGTGGAAAAGGCAAAAAGGACAGGGGAACATCTTTTCCCTCTGGCAATCTCTAAGATTGCATCTATAAACACACTCTAAAGACTTTGTAGACCCAGTGACAGGAGCTTTAAAGGCTTTTGAGTGATGTCAGCTTCTCAGCTGGCCTGAAGCCATTCCTCCTCCAGAGCCATTCTGTTTTCTGATGCACACAGACCAATGTCCTTCCACAAAGAGGCCCAGTGCCTTCTGCATGGGCAAGGAGAGTAGCATCCTACAAAGGGAGGGGATGCCAGCAGACCCCATCAGCTCACCCTAGCCAGGCCACACACGGCAGGGGGATGGACAGCAAAGCAGAATCGGGAGAGAGAAGAAAATGAGAGTCTCACAGAGGGAGTTTCGGGAGTAAAGGGGAATACAGGAGGGGGAAGCAGAGGTGGCAAATGGAAACTAGAAATAGCACACAGGAGCCCTCAGTAAGAAGCAGCACAGCATGAATAAAAGCTGTTTTGGGGCTTACCTCAGGATGTTGGTCTTCAGTGTTGTACAGCACCTGTACTAAATAGAGGAAGGGACAGAGACAAAAGAGAGGTGCACCAGAAAAAGGCGTGCATCAGTGGTAAGCCACAGCTGAAGACAAAGACCTTTTATAGGAGAGACAGCCAGTTAAGAGACTTCAGTAAATCTTTGATTATTTGTTTCACCTGTGCTAGGAGAGACTTGCACCTCCTGGTGCTGCACAAGTATGAATGCAATAAAGAGGACAAAGCACCAAGATGATAAAGTTATTTGAATTGTGCAAGTCTCTACCCAGGTAAAACTCTGTTTCAACTCAAACAGCAGTGGAAATTGTTTGGTCACTACTTTTTCCTAGGTTTTGAAGTCTCCCTGTTCCTGTAGGACCACACTGACTTAATGCAGGCTGCATCTCAATCTCCGTTTTTCCACGGACTGGGACTCAGCATTTCCCATGAACAGCATGAAAACAGATTGCAATCTGATTTTAGGCTAAACAGATTTTAGGCAAAATGAAGTACACATGCACAGCCTGGTCTGTGAGAAAGAGCCAGCCTCCAGTTTTGACAGTCAGCTTCAGAGGACCTAGAATTTTACCTGCAGTATTTGCTGACCTATCAAGCGATTCATTGAATGAGAACTTCCGCTGCTCTATAGCTTTGGCATGGTTTTATATATGATGTTTGAAGAATTTTTTGTTGTTGTTTCCCTTCCCTGTTTTATTTCCTCTTTCAATTCCAAGACAACTGCCTGTGTGCAAGGAGAGCAGCTGTTTTATTCCTGGAATTAACACTCAGTTACTGGCTGGCCAAACGCTGGGCTTTCTGCAGGAAACTTGGCTTTCCTGATTTGTTGCTGTTTTCCTTAGGCTGAAGTTAATGTCTGCTAGAGCCAGAACAGACATTTAGGGTTTTGTCTATGGGAAGAAAGAGTTCATTCCTTGTCAGCAGCAACGTGGGACCTTTCAGAAACAGAAATATTTTCACTCTTAGGTTTCAGCGAGACATTTTGGCAGCAGTATGAACCCAAACCTTTGGCAGAATTGCACAGGCAGTGAGACAGAGAGAGGAACTTCATGGGAATATGAAGAGCAAAGGAGATCAGAGCTCAGTGCTGCACTGGGTGTACAGGAGTCCTTCCCACGCAGCCCTGCTGCTGGCACAAAGGCACTGCAGGAAAGGGCTCAGACTGCTCCACCTGCTTTTCACATGGAACAGCTCATCACATAACAATGGCTGCACCTCCTGAAATGTCCTGCAGAACTCACACAGAAATCCCAGAACCTGTTTGGAAGTTGGGAATTTGGATGTTGGACCAACAGCAAAGCCATGGAGAGCACACTGTATGTGCACCTCCACTGTGAGAGCAACTGGAGTCACCAGCTGGGGAAGTGTCTTGGGGAGCCAGAGGGCTGGAATTGCCAATTGGCACTGTGCTTGCATTGCCAGGGGCCTGCTGAAACCAGAACACAGGATGTGACAGAGCTCATTTTTTGCCTCCAGGAGCCAGGAGGCCTAGTTAAGTCCAAACACACTCAAAATAAATGCTGAAACCTCTGGGTGCTGATCCAGTACAAAGTGGAGCCTCTATAAACATTAAGTTCTCTCACCTCTGACTGTATCTCCAGTCTTGCTCAAGTGACCACTCTGAGGAAGGAGGGGACAGAGTTATGGTATTGCTGAAAGGTGCTGTAAAAGCTCATAGCCTCTAACAAAAAGCCATTTTCTGAGGGAAAGGTGCATTGTTTAAAAAAAAGCAAAGAGTCTTTTTGCTTTCTGTTTGGGAATCCATCCCACCTCAGGTCTGTATAACAACCTGGAAAGGAAGGGGATGTCTTCTGGGCAAAGTAAACTCCTCTGCTCAGCTGCCTTTCTCCTTCCCTTCCCTCTCCACCATGTCCACATGGAGACTTTAACTGGTCCTGGAGCTTGCACTCCTCAGGATTCGTTCCATTAAGGGCCCAGCTGTCCTGCAAACACTTCTAGGGCCCCAAGAGCTGAAGAACTGCAGGTCACAGGTGAAAATGAGGAGAGGAGAAAAAGAAAGAGCAAGGGTAGAGCCTTGACATCTCTTTCTGCCCCACCCTGAAGCCACTAAAGGCTTTTCCAAGCAAGAACAGAAGGCGGGGACAGCCAGGCACAAGTGATTGCAAAGCAGATGTTCAGATAAAAATGGTGACAGGTTTTGTTTTGGCATTGAGTTTTTCCAAAACCAAAAAACCCCTCCAAATAAGCATGGCTTTGATCATAGATCTTTGCATTAATGTTCTGCTTAGTTTTGGTATGACCTGAGTTCTCTTTTTCTTCCATATCCGAACCTTCAGCTTACTTTACTTTCTAAAGATTTTCTCTGGGAAAAAGAAGAAAAAAAAGGACTGGAAATGCTCTTCTTTTGTTTAAAAGGAAACCGAGATTCCCTAACAATGAGATGACTCCATCACCTGGGCTTTTAAGGACACTCTGGAAATTACCAGACTTCTGATAAAATCGTAGGAGCTGGCGAGGCTGCATTTCCCCTGCACAATTACAATTCCTTTGCCTGTGGGTATTGCTGTGTTGAAATGCCTCTAAAGTTCCTGCTCTGTCATTGCATTTGCATGCATTTCTTTCCAGTTCTTTCCTTCTCCAGCCCATGCCAGAGAGTAGACATTCCTGAAAATCAACTAACCACACTCCCATAACTTTACAGCCTGAAGACTTTGAAGCAAATGAGCCTTGAAGAGTAATTGTAGAATTACAGGCACCAAATGATGCTGAATTATGCAGCGCTTAGCGGATGCTGCCTGGTCGTTGGATCTGGGGGAAAACACTGGATAACAGGAGAAAAAGTCACTTTTTCAATGGATAGAGCAATGCTAATAAACCCTCACTGTTTTGATCTCTATTAAAAAAAAAAAAAAAAAAAAAAAAAAGAAAATGGAATTAAACAGTTAAACCTGCCCTGGGAAAGATCAAATTTAGGCATCCCCCTGACACATCTGCATTGCTGTAAGAGATGCTGAGAGCAATCACACACCAAATCCGAGCGCTTCAGCTAGAAGCATCAGCCAGGATCTACCAGGTCTTGGAGGCAGGTATGAGCCAAATTTCCATTCTAGTGGCTCAGATGCTGTGGGATGCATGGACCTTAACTGAGATTTATCTTCCTACAGGATAAATTAAATCCTATTGACTGTGTGAGATAATTTTCTCTATTTAGAAAACATCTCAAGAGTACCATCACTGACCAAGAGAGGAGGAATGCAGCAGCAACAGAAATAAGGAAAGAAACATGATGGAGACATGTGCAATGATGTAGGTTCATTGCAGGGGGGTTGGACATATCATCCTTAAAGGTCTTTTCTGACCCAAACCATTCTATGGTTATACATTCACTAATCATTGACCATCTCTCTGTCTTCACATTCAGGGTGTTTCTGCACATTCTATGAATGGTCTTCATTATTAGTAGCATTATTACAGTTATTAATATTATTATCATTATTTCTATTCTTCACAGGTAGGAATCAAGCTGAAATGTTATCATTAATGAAGAAATTGATGTAGAAAATCAGCAGCCTGCTCAACATCACACAGTAAATGGGTGAGGACTGAGAGATGAGAAGCAGGTGCTCCCCTGACCAGACTGTCAGGTTGTAGTGGATTCCTACCAACAGCTTGGCACTGCACAGGACCCAAAAAACACAAGGCTGCTGGAATGTTTGGAGGTCCTCTTCCCCAAGATTGTGATCTTTTCCATGGACAAGAACTTGAAGAAAGGCAGGAAAGGAATGGGGGAAAGTCTGGGTGCTGGAGAGTGATGGATGAGGCAGTGGGAAGAGCTGGAGCTTTGATGGGTTGACCAAGAAATCCCCAAAAGTGGCAGTACTTGAAGGGCCTGGCATTGCCACCTGTGGCTCAGGTGTGCCCTGCTGTGGCAATTACTCTGTCAGTCACAGAGCAGGGTGTCAGGGTGCCAGGTTTCCCACCTGGTACACTGTTCCATGCCCACCTTCCTGAGCTTCCCACCCAGGCTGGTTGATGAGAAGCCAGTGAGTGCCACAGCACGTGATGAAGCAAGAGCCAGAGGGAGGATGGGGAGGAGGGAGGGATGAGTGGGTGACAGTGTGATAATGTCTGGCTCCAGCAGCCCGGCTCAGGCATTTCCTGGCCCCGGGATGCTGCCAGCTTGGCCACCTCAGAGCTTTGTAGTCACTGGTCACAGCCCCACTGGGCTGATGGAGAGGTGTCCAAACCCATTGTCCTGCCTGCGTGCCTGTGAGGAGGTAGAAGCAGAGGCTTTAGGTTACCTTTTGGCTTGTCCCTGTTGTTGGGTGTTTAAGCACAGGTGTCTGCTGCTGTTGACACTGAGTGATAAGTGGAGACATTTTTTCCATCGGAAAGAATCTCAAGAATTTCCCTGTTCTCTTTTTATTCATTTTTTTTCCCTTTTGCATCCTGGTAAAGAGCCTGTTACTGGGGAGGGGTGGGGGAGGCTGGCAGGAGGCAGAGGTGATATGGCACTTACTTAAAAATTAGATCCCCCTTCATTCTGTTCTTACAAGCATAGCCACTCTGGCCCCAAGCTTAAAATTCTTGTTTAAGTTAAATATTCCTCCCTTTCTGCACACTCAGCTGCCTCTAATAGCTGGTCCTTAATGCTCTAGTCCCTGACTTGGAAGCTGGTTCCCCAAAGCAGCAGCCAGTAGCCACCTCAGGGGATTAATTATCTCTCCAGAAATGGGAAGAGCTGTGGCTCCTTCGGTGCAGTCTCTGATGCTGAATTTGCACCTTTGCATCTGGGCTCACGTTTCAGCCCCTTCCTTGACCCCCTCAAAAAGAGGAGTAAAGCACTCAGAGCTTCATGTAGCAGCTGGGAGAAAAGTGTTTGGATATCAAATATAAAAAAAACGCCTTTCCAAAAGGGAAAAAGTAGACATGAGCTGGGAGAGGGCCCCCCTTCCCCCTGCCCATCTCATGACACTGACCTGCCACCATAAAACACCCCAGGCTGCCACTACCAGGAAGTTCCTATTGTATTTTTCATGCTTTACTGTGTCTCAGCTCTGTTTTCAGGTCATTTCTTAGACCATTCAAGCCAGCTAGAATTTTTCCCCAAAAGAGACCAGACGTGCCTTACCCTGGCACACCCTGGGGAGCAGGAGGAAGACCCAGTGACCCCACAGTGTGCTCACACACCCTCCCAGCACTGTCACCACGGGGAAAGCCAGCTCTCACAGGGAGCTGAGCACCTTGTGTGCAAGCAGGAGAGGCTGAGGTGCTCCAGCACATCCCAGCACATGCAATTGCTGCCCAGCAAAGCTGCCCAGCCCCTTCAGCTCTCCCAGGACTTGGCTGGGAAGCAGACAAGGCACCTCCAGCCCTCCTGCTGGTGCATCGTGCCACAGGGCATCTCTCCCTCTTGGGGTAATGGTGACACTGATAAGCAGGCACCATCCCCAGCATAGGATGGAAAATATAATAAATGTGCTAAAAAAAGCTGGTGCAGTGGAAAGCCAGGCCCAGGAGGACTCAGCCAAGCAGCTTGGGACACCAGCTTGCCTAACACATTCAGAGAGCCTTGGCCACCAGACAATTGCCTGAATCTTCAGCTTCCTGCAGCCATTAGCTGGCTCTGGTCATCAGCTGCCCCTACCCCAGGAGTGGGGAGGATCCCCACCACGGTGTTTCCTGGGAATCTGGGCTAGCAGAACACCAACAGGAGTTATTTTCACTGTTACATGTTTTAAAACCCTCCCTGCAGTGCAAAGGTGTCCTCTCTCTGATCTGCTCTTTGGCTGAGGAAGTGTTGGTGGCACTGAAGCCAGATGGGTTGGGGGTCCTTGCTGCAGAGGGCACCAGCTCTTCTGGAGAGGATACAAACCTGGGGTCCAAAACTCATAAATTGCCTTTTTTCCTCCTCATCTCCAGTGTCCTGTGTGGGGCTGCACATCCTCATCCTCAGGGAATCAGTAAGCTTCCCCACCCATACCTCCCCATCCCAGGGGAAGGGAACCATGGGGGATAAGAAGGAAAAGGCAAACAAGGCTTGTTTTGAACAAAAGGATAAAGAGGCCAAACCACAGATGAAACATTACCACTTCAAAAGGGTAAAAAAATAGATAACAGCATTAGTCACCAGCAGTTAACGACCTACAGCCTCCACAGCCTGTGGGGGCTACATGGAGCCTTCCACCCCCCTCATCCTCCTCCTCCTCCTCCTTCCCACCTTCCTGCCCCTGTTCCTGCCTGTTTGTCATACGGTTTATGACAAAAACTTATTAAAGAAATTACACAACTGAGGTCCTAACCCTTTCCATGCTAGATTTTTCCAAAACCTTATGCTATCAGGAAATTGTGACAGCTACTTGTCACAAGCCCTGTGGTGTGGTTAGTTTTTTTAATGAGGCCTCAGCTCTTTTTTTGTTGGGAAACTCAATCACATAAGTGCAAATGTAATCCAGGAAAAGTACTATTAGTGTACCCAATTTTGGGGCCTGGCACTGCCTCTGGAATTGACCTCTGCCCACAGGCCCGGGACCAGCATCCCAGGAGGTCACTCAGTGACAGGACATCTTTACACCTCGCAGGGCAGGCTGTGTTGGCCCTGCATCTCATGGTCCACGTGCCCCACAGGAAACTTGTCCCTTGACACAGCCCACGTGCTAGCTGCCCTGGGATTACCCGGGAAGCTTGTGTGAGGACGGAGGAGGAATGTGTGAGCCTGTGCATGGGTACCCTCTGTCTTCTGAGGTGCCTTTGGGTGCCTGAGGCTCCTACCCAGGGTGGGCAGGTGTGGTCCAGGAGCTACCAGAGCAGCATCCTCTAGGAGAGGCAGATGTACCTCTGGCCTTTCTCCACCCACATGCACCAGGACACTGAACAAACCTCCCCAGGGACCCCTACCCCTCACCAAGGGCTCACCACCAGCAGGGACCAGCCCTGCCCTGCCCTGTGCAATCATTTCAATCTGGACTGTGGAGTTTGGACCAGAGCTGGTTTCCAGATGCCCTGTAGCAAGGGGCTGGCACACACACACAGAGCAGACCTGTCCTGCGTGTCAGAGTCACTCCCAAGAGACCCAGCACGCTGGCAGGTTTCGAGCTGGGCACTGAGCATGCACAGGGTGAAGGGCACATTGCATGTGAGTGTGGGCTTGGGTAAAAACCCAGCTCCCACACTTGCAAGAAAATTGTTACCTGCTATTTCAGTTTGCTGGCTTCAGACTTGGCTCCAAGTTTGTGTAAAACAAATAAAATCACCCATAAAAAATGCACCCCTCTAACTGCAGCCCACTGGGTCATCTCAAATCTTCTGGTAAACAACGTGCATAATGCCAAACATCAGGCTGCTCCAAGCCTCTGCACACATTTGCAATATGTAACACAGCATATGAAAACTATATCTCTGTGTAATTAGGAGTGCTCAGAGCGGTGACTCAGACATTCCAGTGCACTTTCTTCTTGTCGTTAGTGTGCGAAATCTAACTTTACTCATTTTTTCCAATGACTTTGGACTTTAAAAACAGTAATTAGCAAAGGCAACTTGTTATCAGCTCCTGTCGGTTAGTCGTCCTCCTGCCAGTCCTCTGCTGTGTTTTGGTCACAAGCAAAGCCTTGGCACTTATTTCTCAAGACTTGCTTTTGTCCAGAGGACCAGGGCAGCCAAGTGAAGAAAATAGGTGCTAAACCTGAAGCCCCTCCACACATCTTCGTGTTAAGAAGGCTACTTCTGATCACTGAAGCAGCTCTAGACTGGGCCTTTATGTAACACGGTAAACAGCAGATAAGACATGAAATACAACTTTAGAGGCATCATTTTCTCACTTCTCCTTCTAGTTACTGCTAGGCAGGCATCGGCAGATGGAAACTGAAAATGCTATACTCTCATTGCTGTGCTTCTCCTGCCATGTTTTTTATGGTGCCTTTCATCTGTGCTGCTCACAGCTGGCTTTACTACCCATGCATTGTCACGTACTGCTGCATCTGCATGAATGGCAGGCTGCTGCTTTCCACTGCTGTTGGGTGCTCTGCCTTTCTATGAAATGTTTCCTAGGGTGCTACAGAGCCTGTGCTTCGTCAGGGGCAGGGGAAGCTGCTGTTCCCTCTAGCACACTGCAGGTCCCTGTATTTTCTTTCCTGATGGAATAGACTGGTTGTGAGACCCCAGCAATGGAGGTTGAAAGACCAGCATCCCCTGAAATCTGTGGGGAGACTCCTGTCCAGCCAACCTGCCCATGTGAGCCACCACTGATAGCACTTGGACTGACATGTGTGGGAACAGAAAAATGCTCAAGAGAAATACCTAAGTCCACAACATTTTAACATGAAAAATTAGAGTGGAAATAACATTTCCTGAGACATGGAGGTGACTCCTGGTGAGTAGTTTGTGCTTGTCTGCCATTTGTTACAGTGAATCTCTGACACACACAGAAAGCTGGAGTACTCTGCAGGACCCATGTACACAGAGAGGTTTTTGCTCTGGATCAGGATCTGGCCCTACAGCTGGGCTACAGAAAAGCTCAGCTCAGGTGAACCTCATCAAGGGTTTGTGAACTAGCTGCATGTACTTTGTCCCTGCCACCTTTCCTTCTGCCTCCATGGTCTTCGTGCAGTCTTGCTGTGTGTTCCTCATTCTTCCCATTCTCCACTGGGGTTTTTTTTCACCTGGTTGTGTCACTTCATGTGACTGATGTCATGCTGCCTCAGGGTTATTTATTAAGAAATATGAATTTTCCAGCAAATTCAGTCCACTGAGTGCACACAGAATGGCTGGCCCTGGATGCATTTATCTTTTTGCACTAAAGAAATGGGGGCATTGTCATGTGAAGGGGCAAACCCAACAAGGTGAAAATACAAAACAAACTAAAGGTGAAGCTCAGCTCATCTGGTTTCAGCTGCTTGAAAGCTGGGCATACAAACATGAAAAAAAACATAGAATGGTTTGGGTTGGAAGGGACCTTAAAGGTCATCTAGTTCCAGCCCCCTGCCATGGACAAAGATGTCTTCCACTAAAGCAGGAAGGTTGCTCAGGGCCCCATCTGACCCGACCTTGAACACTTCCAGGAATGGGTCATCCACAACTTCTCTGGGCAACCTGTGCCAGTGCCTCACCACCCTCACAGTAAAGAATTTCTCCTAAAATCTAATCTAAACCTACTCTCTCACTTTGAAGCCATCCCCCCTGTCCTGTCACTACAGGCCCTTCTAAATAGTTCCTCTCCATTTTTCTTGTAGTAGGCTCCCTTCAGGTACTGGAAGGCTGTAATTAGGTTATCCCAAAGCCTTCTCTTTTCCAGGCTGAACAATCCAAATTCTCTCAGCTTTTCCTCACAGGAGAGCTGCTCCACCCTTCTAATCAACTACATGGTTATCTCCATCCTCTTGCTGGCCTGAGGACATTCTTTCCAGATAGGCTGTTAAAATGATTCACCTTCTGGAGATGTTTACTTCCTTCCAGGGAGTACAGCAGGAGACCTAAAAACTACCTCAGACTAAACACCCAGATTTTAATTACAATGGAGGCAGCTTAGCATGACTAGCCCATGGCCAGGGTGGGAGGTGGCATCACAGGGTCTGGAGCTTTTGGGGTCTTTTCTTCCAGGGTCTAGAGCTTTTGCTGGCTCTCTGCATAAAACTCAGCCAAATAATCCACTTCTTCTTACAGCACTGGTTCTGGAGATTTCTTCTGATCAGGTTTCCTCAAAAGTGACTGCATCTGCATCACACCAGGAACCTTCCCTATGGACAAACATCTAAGGTTTGTTGGAAGAGACAGGTATGGAAAGTCACTGATGGCAAGACCCTATAAAGAACAAAATACTCACTTAAGTTAAATGTTATACTTCATTCATTCTGTGGCCAATCATATTTTACAGAGGTCAGGAATAGTTGCAGAAGTTTAGTTGCTCAGATCAAGTGAGGCAGAAATAGGAAGCCCTGGAGAAATCGCTTGGGCTGCTGCTGAGAAAAACTAGGAAGGAGCACGTGGGCAGAGCGCAGTCTGTGAAACTTGCTGCAGCAAACAGGCAGCTGAGAAGGGCCCTGGAATGGGCCAGGGCAGCTTGGGAGTCCATCTGGGAGCACCAATGGAGTGCACAGTATCACGAGCACGACTTTCCCCAGCCCCATATGAATGCCCACAGGCTCTTCCCTCTTCCACACACGGGCACCCACAGCAGATGCAGCCAGGAATCCACATCCTACTGCTGCAGATTTGGGCAAATCCCATTTCGAGTCAGCTGACAGCCCCACAGATAGAGACAGGTCATGAGACTGCCCACTACAAAGTCCCTTTGTGCTTGAGTGCAGGGGATAATAGCCCTAGCATGATCTGCTGAGCCTGGCAGGGACTGAAGAGCCCCTGCAAGGTTCCCCTGGTCCTACTGTCAGAGAAGTTTATGCATGAGACCCTGCTCTAAAGCTGCCTCTGTGTTCCCCTCTTGTGAAGGTATTCCCAAATCCCAGCAGCTGGAACATTACTGGATTAAACCCACCAAATCAATGTCAGAATGTGCCAGTTACTCAGTAGGCTGAGCAGAGGGTAAAGCAAGCTGTGGGCACTGGAGCAGGGCAGGGCAGGGAGAGGCAAATCTCACATGCACACACACAGAGCCTTCTTGGGGAACTGGAAAAAAGGGTTTTCCCACCCAAGGGAACAAGGAGACCAGCTCTGCTGCTTGCATCACCACCCACCTTCAGCCAGTTCACCTCCACCCCAGGGGACCCAGCATTTTTGTCACCAAAAACAGGTTTTCAGCAGGGGAAGTGTGGCTGCAGCTCTGGTGGCAGCAGGGGTCAGTCCTCACCCCTGCAGCAGCATCCATGGCAAGCTTGGCAGTGCTGGCAACAACTGCAGTGGAAAAGACTTGTCAAACACCGCTCAGGAAGGCTTGTGTTTGACAAATATTTGTTGAGCTGATTGTAACTTGCCTGGCTCATACCTCTGAATGCAGAGAACCTGTGGGGAAGAGCTCAAATCCCTGCAATACAGCCACCCTTTCTACCTGCCCTGGCACAGCTGGAGAAAGCCACAAACCTGAGCCATCTCCTCACCCCAGCTGAGCTGATCACAGCACGGAGAACAGCAGGAGCAGGCTGTTACATGACAGTGACCATACTGGGATTATATTCCTGTGTCTCCCCTTGTGCTGATCTTCACCTTTGCAGTCCAGAGCCAAAGGCATCAGCCATTGCAGTCCTGGAGGAGGTGGGGAGCTGCCTGGCTATAGCTGGACGAGGATCTGGCTGCTGCTCCATCCCTGCAGCTTGCAGCAGAGATGCAGGCTGTGTGCATGAGGCTCCCAGCATCTCTGGCAGGGCACTGTGCACACAGCATGTGACCACGAGCACCCCTGGGCCAGGGGATGTTTGGAAGAGGGGCAGGACACATTCTGGGACAGATAGGGCAGGAAATACCTGGGGTCCTGAGCTGGCTGAGGGCAGAATAAAGAAGGAAGCACTGAAAATGAAAACAGAGCTGCTGTGACATTTTAATGCTTGTCTTCTGACATCCTCTCCCTCTCATACACTTGACTTCCTTGCTTATTTTTATCAGATGAAGCTGATGGTCGCTGCTACGGTAACCTTGTGTGGTTACAGCTCTAGCAGCGACCCAGTGCTCAGTGCATGCTTCCTTTGTGGCTTGTGCAGTGTTCCCACCCCTCAGGGCTCTCAGAACAGTGGGTCTGACTTTGTTATGCCTCAGCTGCCTGCTGTGATGGGTGGAGGTTCACCCCTCCAGGCTCTGTCCCTTGCCAGCCAGCCACTGCTTTCTTCCATCTCTTCTTGTCCTGTCTTTGGTGGGCAACATACAGATCACTGACCCCAAGCATGGGGTGGGGGGCTTTGTTTCAACGTGGATAAAGCACAAGACAACTTTCACAAAGTCGATAACTTGGTGTGGGAGAAAAAGCTCTTCGTTGACAGGAAAAGGTCTGATTTGAAACAACAACAACAACAACAACAACAACAAAAGATTACTTCCCTTGCTTTGACCCCAATCCTTCCCCTTTTAGCCATTATAGGGAAGGTTAGACCAGAGAATAAAGGAAGCTCTTCCACAGCTGGTCTGTCTTCAGTCTTGGCATCCAGCCTACTACCCCAGGCTTTCAGCTCATGCTGGGGCCATCAGCACAGCATGGCACAGTCAAGCTCCACTCATCTTTTTTCCAGGTGAATTTCCACTGAGCAAAAGTTGGGAACTGCAGAGGTCAGTGGATGTCCCAGGGTATGTCCTGACTCCATTTCCAGTCCTTCAGACATGAAACCATAGAGCCACAAGGACCTTTGGCAGAGCAGCTCTCCACTATCACACCTAACAACCCCACCCACAGTGCCCTCCCTTGTTTTGCAGCACCTCCTGTTCTCTCCCTCATCCCTGCTCATCATCCCATAAACCCACTCAATGCTCCCACCAGTCCCAAGCATTCCCTGGATGAAGCAGGTTTCTCTGCACTCAGTTCCTCCCTAGGTGATGGGCATGAAGCCTCTTCCCTCCCACTCCTAAAAACAGCACTCATAAACCTTCTTTGTAAAAGGATGGCTTTGAGCTTAGTTCAGCAGAGCTGCTCTCCTGCCAGGCTTGCACAGCCCTTTCTGCAGGTGGATGATCACTGGGGCTGTAGAAAGTGACACATTTTTAACCCAAGTGGCTCAAAGCCAATGACACTGTGCTGCTGACACTGCTGGCCTTCGGGAGAGCCAGGGATGGGCCATGCCTCAAGGGATGTCCCTCCTGCTGCAGAGGCATTGACACAAACTGCTGACCGTGAGGACACCAGGCAGGCACATAACTAAACTCTGCTGCACTCCTCTCAGATCCAGACACAGATTTCTGCTGTCCAAACATAAGCAGAAAGGCATCACTTGGACCATGAAACACCCAGAGCTCTTCTCCTCCAGTGAGGATTTAGGGATAGTATTCTTGTTTATATAGAGATGTGTGGTGCTCAGGATTGCTTTTTGAGCACTCAGAGCATGTGCATTACAGGCTATTGCTCCTCACATCCCTTGGTTTTGTTCCAGGTGACTGTTGGAGGATTTTGATTTTGATTGTGGTTCAAGGCATCTGAAAGCAGATCAGCATCACAGGGATGAAAACTTCATGCTCTCATCAGCTGGGAACTTGCTACTGGGATTAAAATCGGAAGGAGACAGCTCACCTGAAAGAAAATTCAGCTTCTCCTGCTGCTTGCAATGATAAAGAGTGTGGTTACACCAGAGAATGACTTTGACCTGCACCAAGGGCACCTGTATCTTAGGGGTGGCTGCTCTCCACATGCAGCACTGGTGAATTATCTTTGCATTCCCACAGAGCAAGGATTTCTCCTGTCTGCACCCAGATGTAGGCAAGGTCAGACGCCAGCAGTTCACATGCAGAGCTTCAAGCAAATTTGATGAAGATGAACAGAAGTGGGTGCACTATCTGAAATATCTGGGAGAACACAGGCTGAACTAAGCAGGAGAGCAGTGCACGGCTTGCTGTCATCAGTTTCAACTACAGGGCAAAGCTTTGAGGAGGACAAATGCCTCAGGTTTAAATGCGAGCCAGGAGAAACATTGTTCTGTGTGCAAAGAAAGGCCCTTATGTCACCCATCATTTTTTTTGGATGACTAAGGCTCATCCATTCAGCAGCAAGTCCATTTTCATTTGATGATCCAAGTTCCAGTTTGGCCACAGCAGCTGGAGCCAAGGAGCAGGAAAGAGCCTCCTTCCCAGCAGCACTGCTCCAGGCTGATACAAGGCAAGAGCCCCTGGCTGAACAAGCCCCACTCAGAGGCCAACCCTTGTGGTCTCACCCCAAAACAGGATGATACATCAGGCTTCATTCTTATGTGAGCCTGAAAAACCTGTTAGTGTGAAGTACATGGAAGCAGCAGACAAGTTCAAAACTTGCAGTTTTCCTAACCAGTGCTGTGTTAAACAAAAACGTTCTGGGTCAAGAATAAACATCTTCAGTGATTTCAGACCAGCACATGCAGCTTCTATGAGGCAAGCAACTCTGTGCCCAAGGAGAGGAAGAAATCAAAGCAGCTCTGCTAGAGGCTTACTGAAGAAAAGGAGAGGTCAGCTTTAATATTGCATTTGATCCTGTAGCATAAAAAAATCCAGGAGGGTTGAGCATGATACAAATAATCTTTGAACTGTGGGGCTCACACTGAGCATGCCCTCAGTTCAAGCATTAAATGGAAGGGTCATTAGTTAGTGTATTTAAACTAGTCTCATGTAAACATAATACTCCAGCCTCAGCTGATCTTGTTTGCCTGGGTCAGGTTAGAGTGTTAGCTGCCAAATCACAGGAACGTCTATCCATGTACCTTAAAGATATGGGTATTCCAGGTTATTTGCTTCTTATCACTGGGTTTTAGTGGAAAATTTAATCCAATTAAGTACACAACTTGAATTACTGAATCCTGACATGGTCAGACTTCTACACCCAGAACAGGGCCTTGGTACCAGAGAAGCTCAGACTCACACTCAGAAATGCCATTTCCTCCAGCAGCACCACAAACTGCAGCACATAGCCATTGGTGAGTGACAGGAAAGCTACTCAGGAAGAGCTGACCTCTAGACCCAAGATGGCCAACACAGACAACCCTGGGGAGCTCAGCTGAAACCCCACAAGCCCACAGCAAGGCAAGACTTGCCTTCATGCGCGCTGCTCAGGGCAGGGAAGAGCATGCACAGGGAACATGACTAACAGCAGCTGTGAATAGTTTCCACTCTCCATTACTTCATGTTCTGTAAGGTTAGGTAAGGGGGTAGATGTAGATGACAGATATGAATACAGATTTTTTTTTCAGGAATAAATAAGCAGGGGCAGCAATTTGCTGCAGCCTTTCACACAGCAATGAGCAACCACAGGAAGACAGCAGGCAAAGGTGCTGCTCTTCAAAGTTGGCTTAGGTTTCCAATGCCAGAGGGCATGATCTGAGACCAGCCATATCTCCAGGCTCAACTGATAGCCATGATCTGGAAGGCTGACCATCCCAACCCACTTTCACAGTAAAAACAAAGCCAGTATGTTTGGAAAGCATTTTCAAACTTTATTTACAACTGTCACAGTGACAAAAATGTAGTTTGAAAAAAATGCTAGCTTCTCCCTGAGGCTCAAAAAAGAATTACAGAAATATAGGATGTATATCATACAACAGGAGGAGTTTTACTGGAGTGCTTTGTTCTTTATATACGCTCAACAACAAATAGAAATATACACAATACTTCCAAAAAAAGGATGCAGACAGAAATATGCAAGTCTTTAGGGCACACAGCAGGTCTGAAGTCCAAGGATTGCCATCTCACTGCTGCCCACATGGTAATATCTTTGATATAGAGCTTTGACTTGGTGGTACAGATGGTAGAGACCAATAGAGAGTAACACTTAGAAATAAGACGACTGGCTGGTATGCAGGTGTACAAGCTCACTCCAGTAAGACAGCAAGACTAGAACAAGTGTTACAGACACAACAGCTGAATCCATTGCTAGAGAAAAATGCTACCACCACATCATGGCCATTCAGTGATCAATCATCCACCAAGGTGGGCAGGGAGAGTGTCTGACTGGGTCTGCATGGCTGGACCAGAGACCAGCTGCAGTGCAGGAACACTGAATTTCTCCTGCTTTGTGCTAACTCATCTCCAAACTCTGATCTGTCCAAAAATAGTTACACAGAGCTGATAAATTATTGCCATTATGTTGAAACACAAGCAAGACAAGACTAAAACAATCCTGCCAATATGTTAAAAGCAGTTCCCAAACCCCACCAGCGTTTAACTACTCATGAGGTATTAAAAATACAAATACACACATGTCCAAATAGATTTTAAAAATGGAACGAGTTATAAGCAAAGGGGGGTGGCATTGGTATTATTATGGAAGTTTGGTTAAGGCCTTGACATTTCTTTTCCTCTTCCATGACCCCAGATTTGGATTAGGTGGTAACTGTTCTCATCCTATCCCAAGACTGACTGGCTCCCAAGCTGGTCCCCAAAGCTGCAAAATCATCCCTCTGCAGGAAAGCAGCAGGTTACCCTGTCTGGCAGCAGACTGGCCTTCTCCTTGAGGCAGGATATGGTGAAGAGAGGAGACAAATCCAGACTTCACAAGCCAGTCTGCACTTCATTAAAACAACCATGAAGGTTTCACCCTCACTAAGAAGCAGGAATGCATCTTGTCTCAGGACACTCAGGCTAATCCTCTCCCAGTAGACCCCATCCTGCAAACCCCACTGGTGATCCACACTACATCTGGTGTTTTGTCTTTGGATGACCCCCAGGCCTGGCAGCCCTTCTCACAGCACTCCCCACCAGCCTATCTTGCACTCACTAGGCCCTGCAGTGCAAAGCTGGAGAAGAACCCCCCTACCCCAGCCCTCTCAAGCCCACTGACCAGCAAGTTAAGAGACACAAAACCCTACAAGCTCAAGGACACCAAGGCAAGGAGGCATAAATCTTCACCCTTGGGCTTGGGGCACCGTACAAGACGAGACCACCCACAGCAGCCTCAGCAAATAGGAGAGAAAAATCTGAGGTGTTCAAACCTACATGAGCTCTTGCTGCAGACAGAAGCACCTTTTTACATCACCTCATGCTCACCACCTGCAAGATAAGCTAGGGCATCACAGGAGAGATGACAAGCAGCAGCCTAACACTATCCTGCAAATATAGCTGCTCAGCATTGAAGAGTCTAAAGGCAAACAGGGGGAGAAAGTAACTTTGGGAAAAGTGGCTGGAAAACAGGCTCAACAGCAAGAGCAAGAAACCAGACTACTCCTATGGACGCTCACCTTACCCTAGGAGGTGCCGAACCAGGGAGAGCTACAGGCCCCTTGTCACTAGACCATTTAGCCACGCTTCGCTATGGACACCCTTCCATCCCCCAACACACAAAATGGAAGCTGTAAGAAAGGCAAATCTGAGATATTTTGGCTCTGTTCTCATGCTTTTAGCCAGAGGCAGCTCCCAGCCAAACGCTGCCACCTCCAACTTTCCTCCCCCTTCCCAAGCTCCCCCCTCCAGCAGTCCTCGTGTGGTCACCCTCTGCCATGTGCTTGGAATTTCACTGCTGCCTCCGCCTCGGAAAAATACAGATAATGATCTCGAGAACAGCAAACATTTCTCTGCGTTACTTCCTTCCTTCCTCAGGAGGTCTGGTGACACCGAGGGCTTCAGTTCTCAATACAGAGAATACAAAAAAACTAAGATCTCGCAGGTGCAAAATTGAACTTGTCTTTTTAAAAAGACTTTCAAAGAAAGTGTGGCTCTTCCTTCAGAAGGGTGCAGTCCCTTGCCTTTCCCCAGATGCCATTTATTGCTCCTTGTCCTTCTTTGCATCTTCACAGTTTTCTTCCTCCTCCTCCTCATCCTCCTCCTGCACGAGGAACTCTTCGGGCGGCCACCTCAGCTCCCCGCTCTCCACGTCCCCCTCCGTGGGCTCCACCACGATGGAGGGCAGGCGGTCCTTCAGCTTACAGTAACGATCAAAGTCTGAGGGGTCAGGGAAGATCTGAAAGAGCCAAGGAACAGACTGTCAGAGGGGCTGCACTCACACAGCCTCAGCCAGAGCCCAGCTCGAGACATTCAGGTCTCCAGGGCAGACTAGTCTCGACACAGAGTCAACCACTGAGTGATGGGAATACTCTTGAACTTGTGAATAACCTTTTCAAGTCTCCAAGTAATGGAAATGAGCACTGCCCAAGAGGCTCCCGAAGCACACGCTTGCTTGGATAGTGCTCAGCAAATAGGTATCTGCCCTTTTGGATATTTATCCAAATGCCTCCCTGCTCCCCCCAGCCCTGCTTTTGCATTAATGCTCTTGAATTTGCACACGGAGCTATCTTGATCAGAGAATCTGAGCTCTCATTTCCTGCTGCTGCACAGGAGAACAGGCTTGTTCTCCAGGCTCTGCTGCTGGGAGGCAGGAGGCTCATGGCAACCCAGGGCTAGAGCAGCCCAGACCCTTGCAGCAAGGACCTGTGTCTGGTATCACTCCAGGCCCACAGTGCCAGCCTGAAATAGCTCAGCTGCATTTTAGAGATAATTCTGGCAGCCACTACAGCTACCATACATCAGCACTGAAACTCCACAGAATACTCATTTTATGGAAGGGCTGGGGACTGGACCGTACTTCTTCAGGAAAGGGCATAGCACGCAGTTATGCACCATATTTCTCATGCAGGGAGTACAAGGACTCCTTGATCTCCAGCCCCTCAAGGTGCACCTTACCCATTCCCTCCCACATGGATGCACGAGCTCGTGCAGTGCAGCTGTACCAGGGCCCATACTCACTGGTAGTGCCAGTGATGCACACTTTGATTCTACTAGGAAATGATGCAAAGCAAAGTGAGTAAAGGAAAAAAAACTGCTGGTGCAGTGATAGCAGCAGCTTTGCATGACTAGATTGCAACATGAACAGAAAAGGTTGTGTTACTTGTGGATAACTTGCTGGGGGAACAGCTTCAAAACCCAGCTCATCCAGAAGGGAACTGCTAGATGATAAAATCCACCCTACATCAGACCTCCTGATTAGTAGCCATAAGATTAAAAACAACCACCACCTGCCATTTCAAACAATTTTATCAGAGCACCCATTTCACATTACAGTTGCATTTAAACACCCCAAAGAAGAAAATGGCAAAGTGTATTTTCCCCTTGAGGTTGTAGGCCAGAAGTCATGTGGCTGCACTTTTCTTTGAACATCATCTGCATTCAAGTGAGTTTCAAGAGCATCCTTGCAGGGAGCAGCACTGCCAGCCGTGGCCTCAGTCTGAGCTAAGATCTGATCTGCTTTGATCTTTGTGGTTCCAGTTACAAAAGCAGGCTCACCATCCAGGTGCCCTGAGCATTAACCATGAAGCCTCATACTCCTTGTGCCAATCATGTGGCTACCCACCACCTTGGGAAGCCCTGGCCACAAAAAGTGAAGTAACATCCTACCAACTCCTTCAGGCTAGCAACTATTAGCTACAGCATCACCTCCTTGGAAATATTCAGTCTTCTACTGTTCAGCCTCATTTCTCCTTCACACCCAAAGCTTTGTGGCAATCAGATGGAGAAAGGCATTGGGCTGCTACCTAATGCAAATTTAGGCAAGAGTCCAGCTCCCACCATCCATGTTTTTCAGGTGCATAAGAGCAGCTGATATCCTTTGAACATATCCACATCAACCTGGGCATTGCAGTGAGTCACTTGCTATTAGTCACTCCCAGCACCACCGAGACAGCAACTGTTTTTTGGAGCTTTGAGGCTTCTGCCTAGCCAAACAAAATCAGTTTCAGGCACACAGTGCATAACTGAAAGTACAGTCAATGGCTCTTAAGCATCAAGTTATCTAAACCCAGGATAGGGAAAAAATACCCTTGACATTGCATGGTTTAGAAGGTTGGAATGGAAAAAAAAAAAGTGTGGTTCAAGAGGTTACATAAGCTGATAATGTCATGAAAATAGCCTCCTATGGAAGAAAAACAGCAGTATAATAATTAAACTTTGGCTGCTATTATTTTAAGCACATTAGGTCAAATTAGAGCAATTTCTTTGAAAACACTCTGCCAGATTTTTTTTTTCCAGAAACTAAGTAGTAGTCATTTCCTTACAAACAAATATCCACAAAATGTGGTGTGCAGCTTTTTTAATAAAAAAAACCAAACCCTTAGCACAATCTTATCTCAAACAGCTGCAGGACAGGCCAAACCCAAGGAGGTCAGGATTTTTTCCACTAAGTCATGCTTTTTAATCGTTGAGGCAGCACCGAGGGAGATGTTGCAACTGCACTTTGAAGGGGCGTGGACAGTCAGTGGAAAAAATACAGAAAGGCAGATTTCCTGCAATGTGATGGGCACGGTGACAGCAGGCCAAGCACAGGGGCCCAATGAAAAAAGGTTAAAGACTAACTGAACATCTGAGGAAACCAAGTGAGAAGGTAAACCCAACCAGCCTCCCCATTCTTCTTCATAGAAAGAGATAAGCAAGCACCAGCAGTGCCATGCTACATTTGTTGGTTTCACAGGCCTAATCTGGTCCCACTCCAGATTTAGACAATGGCAAGAAAAAAGCCTCCCGGACTTGCAGCAACTCATCTCTGACCTGGGAGCTCTGCACTCTCCAGCACAGTAGCCAGGACAGCAACACCTGCCTCCAAGCCTTTCTGTTCACATGAGCCTGCTCAGGAGTGTGGGAGGAAGGCTCTGCACCTCCCACCCCAAAAGAGGGCAACACACATGGCTCAGCTTCTCCCTCTCATCCATGACAGGAAGCCACCCTGCACATGGCTGAGGCAGATGCCTTCCCGTGGTGACCTTGGTCACTTGGTGGGGGACAAGGGACAACCAACTGGTTGTGATGGCTGCCTAAAAGCAAATATAGCAGCAATTCAAAGGCATCTTCTACCCCTTCACTTGCATGATACAGCACAAGGGGCTTCAGCTGCTTCTACAAAACCTTCCCTGTAGCTGAGCCCCAAATCCTGCCATGGAGAGACACATCCAACACCTCCAGATCCACAGAGGACACATTATGTTGCTCCTTACACTACTCAACACAGCTTCCTGCTAACAGCAAGACTGGCTTTCACAGGCCCCTCTGGATTTATATCTGGGAACTGCTCTCCTCATGAACGTATCCAGATCACATACAAATCAACCAAACCCTTGCCTTGCAGCTGGAAAGGACAGGGGAAAAACAGAACTTAAAAAAAAAAACCCTTGATTTTAGGAAGATCGTGTTTGCCTCTGTTTCAGATGATCTAGCCCTACTATCCTTGGATGAAGTCTTGGCAACAAGAACGGAAAGTTTTCATTGCCCTGGGGAGGCTCATACCCTCTCTCAGGATTCACAGGGATAGAGAAACACCAAAAGCAGGAGAGATATCAGAAAAGTAAGAAGATAAGCTCAGCACTACCATAATCCAAGTGACACTTGTAAATTCAAAACAACTTCCACATGTGCCCTCCATAACAACACCTATAGTTAAAATGCCTGTCTCCCCTCCCATGGAGCTGAAAGTGATTTAAATTGTATTACAGGGAGACTAAAGCAATGACATCTTTCCAAATTAAGTTACTGGTTTGGGGGAAAGTTCTGCTTGATTGTGGTAGCACTATACAAGACTGCAAAGTCCATGCTGGGAGACATCCCACTTCAGGTACGGGGTACACCACTAATGGACACATCACCCATCATCCTTGGACTGAAGAGATGAATTTTGTGTCTCCTCAGCAGTATCAAGCCAATATTCCAAATCCAAAATCAGCACTGAAGTTCTGAAAATAAAACTTCAGTGCCGTTGAGAAGCATGACAAGCTCATTTCAGGCAGTACTTCAGTCATCTCTCACTGCCCTCTTTGGAGGACTTCTCCAGCTACAATGCATGCATTTACTCACACAGTAGTCGTGACTCGAGAATGAGCTCCAAGTATGTACACAGCAGTTATGACTCAGGTTGATGAGCCACAACTCCCAAGCCACAGAAATACTGCCTGGTTTCAGGGCATGATGTTAGGGAAACGTCCTACATCTAACCATTTCCCCTCAGAGTAACAAGGCATTGAAGCAGGGAGGAAAAAACATGCTCCGAGGTGTTCTGATGAGCTGCTGTCCTCAGTTTGGATTTCAGCGGAACACTTCTGCACAGCTGCAAGCATGATTGCTTTTGTATTTGCTTATCCAATATTCTGTTTCTGTCTTCATTTGAGATCCCAGACCCTGGAATACACATTGAATCTGCCTACTAATCTTGTCTAGCAGCCAAGCTTGCTATCACCACCTTTTCACAGCCTCAAAACCTTCCACAGCAGCAAGCAGCACCTCTGAAGGACTCCCCTTGCACAAATCAGGGCTACACAGACATGAAGTACCTGACAAGAAAACAATTACAGAGGAAGTTCAGTTTCCATTGAGCCAACAGCCCTTGGGCCAGTAACATACTGGTGGTCCAGTTTAACTGGAGGGATCCAGCAGACACAGCTCAAGCCCCTCAGCTCCCTGGGAAAGCCAGTGCTTCCCCAGGGCTGGTGAAGAGGTGTTGCACTCACCAGAAATTACTTCCCCAACACCAAGCTTTTGGCTCAGCCACTGGATAGAGCCTTAAGCCTATTTACCCAGATTCAGCCACTCTGACGTGATTCCCAGTGAGCTGTGGCTGTGATTAACCTAGAGAAATCCCAGCATGATGCGATCATGACTTAAAAGAGCTCAAGCTCCCCATGACAACCAAACCTCAGCTGATGGCATGAGGCAAGCTCAGCCTCTGCAGACCATTCTACATGGGAGCCTTAAGCACCAGCGAGTCACCTGCCAACCAGCCTGTGGCAAAGTAGCACACTCAACTCAGGACACTGCTTTTGCTCAGAACACACACTTTGGGCATTAAAGCATTTTCAGTTGTGCTCAGACCCTGCTCCGCTTCCAAGAAGGTAGGATTCCAGTAAAGGCACTGTTTTGACAACAGCACCACAAAATTATTAATTCAGCCTCAGTTTCAGTGGCATTGTTCATGCTGCTGGGAGACAGCACAGAGGACAAGCTGGCAGAGTGCTGATGAGGCTCTTCAAAGAACAGGTATTTCTAGGGTTGGGAAACAGCAAACAGTGCATTAGCTCTGGCTGGCAGCAGAAACAGCCTGGCTCACTGGACATTGCCAGGCAGGAAGTGCATGAAGCCCTCCATAGCTACATCATTTGTAGCATGGGCAACTTGAGCCATCAGCTGCATTTCAATGAGTTTTTTGTTTAGTAAATCCCATGGGAATTATGGGACATCTATTAATGATCCAGAAATAGCTTCTCACTGCAGGCACAAGACCCAGCATGACATCATCTCTTCAGTCACATCTTCTGTTTTGTCTATGCTGTCCTGTTCTGAGACTCATGCCCCAAATTCACCACTCACTTCTGCTCAGGCTCTTGAAATCTGTTGGCTGAACCATCTTCAGGGGGATCAGACAGCAGCTTGCTGTCACAAATACAGTAATAAAAGCTGTCTTACAGAGGATGACTTTGAAGCTAGCACACTAGCTTACATGCATTTTGCATATTAACTGGATAAAAGGCAATCCTATGCTGAAAAAGCATGTTTGCCTTAAGCCTATGGAGGCAACCTAGTTAATACTGGTATTCTTTCTGCAGTTTGAGTTTTCACACTATTGAGCAGTGATGACCAGCCCAGCAAAAGGCACAGTGCTTCACCAGGGAGGAGAGTACAGACCTTCAGCTGATGTATAAAACAGATAGACACCCCAGTAGGCAGCAGAAAAAAGTCAACAACCCAAGTTCCCTTCATAACCACTGAGACAGAGAGGAGCCAAGAAGTTCAGTGAACTCCACAAGACAGAGGAATCAGATTGCTGAAGTTTATACTCAAGAGTATGAGCTTGCTTCCTCAGCTTACTTCCAAGTAAAAGCAAAGACACTTTTAAACAGTTCTCTTGGTAGACAAGTCTGTCTGCAGCAGGTACTGATGTGCTCTAGAATTCCAGCAGTGCTGCTGGGCTGTACCACCTCCTCTGGTCCAGACCGTTTCATGCCTGCCTCTGGTGGCAGAAGCAGCACCCAGTCTCGCAGGCAGCATCCTACAGATCAACTCCCAGGCAGTCCCTGCTCTGCACAGCTTCAAGGGGAAAATTTTGAACCCTAGTTTGAGGTCCTCTCTGTAGTAAAATAAATTCAAGTTCTACTAAAGGAACAAGACAAAAATTTGAAGCTAAAAGCTTGATTCTGGCTCCACTTTTTATTTTTTGCCTCTCACAGCCAGCCAAGGGCTGTTACACTGTGAGTACCTGACTCTGCAGATGAGTGGAGGAAGATGCTGCAGCTTAGAACAACAAGCCTCAGTGTAGGAGCAGTCATGCTCCATTAGCCCTGTCTGGTTTTAAGTTATTGCACTACAGCTCTCAGACAAGCATACAATTTTCCATGTACCAAACTCTCTTCATCAGCAAGATGAGGCAAAAAGTGCCAAAGTCTGAGATAGAACAAAAAGTTCATGGTGCTACTTGCATCAGGCTTGCCCTTGCTGGTCTCAGTTGAGTTTTCAACCCTTCAAGGACACTTTCAACTTACCTTGACTTACACTGTGACATTCTCAGCCTAGCAGCCAGAGAAGGAAGGCTGGATTCTGCTCCCCAATCCTCTTTACACTAAACTGATTTAGAGGTAGACCTCATACACAGCCCACACACTGCTAGTGCCATAAGGATCTCCATTTCAACTCCTCTACTCTTGCTGCCATCACTCTTCATCACATCAAGGTGAAGTTCCTCACAGGCATTTGAAAAAAAATTAGCTATAACTAGACCACCGAAGAGAATAGATCTAGCATGCAAAAGCCCTACACACATGAGTCGTCAGCTTCTATGACTCACATGTTCAGGTGATCCACTCAAAACCAAACAGTCCTGGTTCCCCAGTTGGCCCAAGCAGACTTAGCAAGGTCATTAGCACTTGGGGAAGAACTTTACTGAAGTGATCATTACAACAAGCAGGGCACCTACATTCTGCCTCTCCCTGGGAATTTGGATGGGTAAATAGAGGCATTTGACCTGATTGGGTTAAGCCTCTTCATAAGGTGACCCATAAAGACATCCTATGCAGGTTACTTTGATTGCTTCAGATTTAACAACTGTCATTTCCTCTGTACTCTGTTAGGAAAGAAGTTGTATACTCCCCACTACCTCAAATACTGAAGCATAGCACAGCTATAAGCCAAACAACTTGCATTGTCCAGAGCCAGAATCCTGACTAAAAGAAGGAATGCATCCCCTTTTCTTCCACATAGCTATGGCTTCTGCTGGAGGCCTGAGCAGTGGCCTAAAGTTCAGGCGATTTCATGCTCCAGTGCACTGCTGCTGCTTTGTAGTTCCCTTTTCAGACATAAATATGCAAACATACAGCATCACATCTGAATGCACACTTGGAGCAAGTGCCTCTGTGCAGGTTGTGTAACATCTGCAAAGGACGAAGCCTGCATCTGGATCTGCTGGTAAGAGTCACCCAATGCACAGAGCAGATGCAAGTCATCTGCCAGCATTCAGCATCTGTGTCACAGCTCATCACCAAGTCTCCTGGAAGTGAAGACATCCATGGACCTAGGACGCTAAGGTGCCTAACTTGTACTTTGATTAACTACAGGCTAAGAAATGAATGCAACTTGTGCCTCCAGGTACTGATGTCTCCAGTGACATTTCATGGCTCATTTAGGCTGTGTCTGGCCTCACTGTATCTTACAGACAACTGTTTACCCTCTCAAATGGGCACTCCAGTCAGGAAAACCAATAACTAGATTAAAAAGATGTGGATGCCATATAAAAGCATCCTCTTGCTTTCAGCAGATCAGCTATATGCTGTGTTACAAGGATCTCAAGAGCCCTCCCAGCCAGTGAGTGTCATGAATCCTTCTTTAGCCCATCTCCCACTGAGCCCTGAGAATGCTGAATGAGCAGGGGCTCGGTCACTTCAAAACAAGAGAATCCTCTGCCAACCCACACTGATAGCAAGCGATATTTTAGACAACCATCTCCTGCCAAGCAAACATTCCAGTCTGTTGACTAGCTCTCACTACTGCAAGACGTGCTATTAGGCTATGGAAAGGTACGTTAAACCTAGCTTACAGTCTAGGCCAGGCAATTCCTCATGGGATTAGTGCCTCAACTGCCAGCAAAACACTCACCTGGTACGACAGCCCATCCTTGCGGGGGCTTAGTCCAATCTCATCCATGGCTGGGGTGTTCATCATCACTTCAGTCATTTCAGCGGACCTCAGATAATCAGAGCTAGAGACAAAAGACAGCATTCCAGTGATCTGAGGGGCTCCGGCAGGGCTGAGCACGATTCAAGCGGCGAAGCGAGCAGCAGAGGCTGTAGGCAGTCTATTTCTGGTCCCTTCCTTCCTGCCCCCCCTTGGAAGGCAGCGGAAAAAGCTCAGTACCTCGTAAGCCGGAGCTACATCCAATGCCCTCGGAGCACCTCCCTGGCTCTCCCCCCAAAGCCCGGCTCAAGCACAGCCGGGGACGCTCCGGCAGCAGCGCTCCGCTTTTAACTCCGCTTCCTCCAGCTCTGCCCCGCGGGGACGGGGGGAGCAAAAAACCACAGTAAATAAACTGCAAGAGCGAGGGTTTTGGTTTTTCTTTTCTTTGTTTTTTACTTTGTTTTTCTTTTTTTTATTTCTCAAGCTGGTGTGCTTTAGATCCCACTGACTAATTTTACAACCTCAGGGACTTCCACGCCAGCGGAGCGTGCGGCGCCAATTCCAGCTCGGCTCTGACAGCCTTAATGGCAATTCCAGCACGACAAAGTGCAGCGAACTCCCTCCTTCCCTCCCGCAGCGGCTCATCATCCATCCCGCTACGACCCGGCTCGCCGTGCGAGCCACCGCCACCGGCCCCCGTTCCTAAATCGTCCCCGGGGCCGCTCGCCGTCCCGCTGCCTCATCCCCTCCCGGGGCAGGGGGCGGCTGAGGGGGCTCGGCCTCAGGCGTCCCCCCGGCCCCGCAGCACCCCGCCACGGCAGAGCCGCCATCCCCCGCCCGACCCCCGCAAAGCGCCCACTCACCAGGGCAGGGGACACAGCACAGACATGAAGTCCCAGCAGAGGCTGCCCCGGGCGGGGGGGTGGCGGGAGAGGCACCCAGGCACTGCGGGACAGGGCTGGACGATGCGCGGCGCTGCCCGGGACCAACCCAGCTCCCTCACGCCTCGGCCGCCGCCTCCCGTCTGAGCCCCGCGCCCGCCGCCGCGCCGGCTTAAATGGCCCCGGGGGGCGTGGCGCGCGCCCAGCCCCGCCCACCTGCCGACGTCAACTTTTTCATGAATGGCCTCGGCGCGCGCCGCCTGCGGGGGGTGCGTGGGGGGTGCGTGGCCGTCCGTCCGTCCGTCCGTCCCCGCGAGCCGAGTGGCAGTGGCAACGGCTACGGCCGCGCCATCCCGGGCGTTCCCAGTGCACGGAGGTGCGTTCCCGCTGTTTCACCCCGCACCGCCGGAGCCAGGTCTCACGAAGCGGGTCCCAAACTCACGCCCTTCACGGCGGTGATGGCGGGGGGTGGCCGGGGACACGGCCAGGGAGGCCGCCCAGCCCCGCTCCTGCCAGCATCTTCCGTGCCCCGCACCTCTGCCTGGAGTAAAAGCTGAGCGAGCAGCTTCAAGGGACCGAGCTATATTTAGCAAAGCGATGTGAATCAATGATGGGAAGGCGCAGGAGAAGAGAGAGAGGCAAATCCGTTCGCTGCCAGAGCAGCGTGAGCACCGTGGGCAGCTGTAGGTGAAGCACATTTCCTGCATTTCCCTCCCAACATGAAACTCCTGGAAGGCAAAGTGCAGCTTTGGGTAAAAGGCCTGGGCACCCCAAACTCGGCGTGACTCCCGACTCAGTGCATCGATGTGCTTGTGTTCACGCAGCCTGAGGAAGGGGCTCTTAGCCACAGGATGGGCCAGGCTCCCCTAGGCTGCTGAGGGATGCTCAGGACTTTGGGGAACAGCTTCCTCCTCTCTTTGCTTTCCCAGGGAGCAGTATGCATCCATACTGCTGACAGGTGAAGTTTAGTGCCGGGACTGTTTGGATTCCACCTGTTGCTCCATGCTGCTGCTCAGACTTTGCCAACATGGTGGAAAACCAAGCACGCACTTACAAACACTTCTCGTGTTTCCTTCAAATGCAGAACACACAGCTGCTACCGTGCTTCACACGTGTGCCTATGCACGGGCAAATACTCAGTCTTTAAGTGCTAAAAAAGCCCAAGTTCAGTGTGTCTGAAGGGAAGCTTTGCCCTCAGCTACCCTCCAGACTGTGTATAAATGTGTACATCCATACATGCATGCGTTTCCTCAGACCGGAAAATTTAATCTTCTTAGATTCATATTATATAATGTGAGCGTATGTGGGTGTTTCACATCAGGCTTCAGCAAGCTGCTGCTCTGTGCCACATTAAAATGAATCAGAAGGAGTTGATAGAGCCCCTGCAAGTGTGTGGAAATTCAGGTGAGTGTGAGTGGGCTCCCTGCAAAGAGCCACCAGTCACCTTCCACAAGGTTAATCGGAGGGAGGCAGCAGAGGGGACTCGGTGTACACAGTCCCTTTGCCCTCCTTGAGCCTCCTGATAACGAGGTTTGGAGCCAGGGAGAGAACTAAGAGGACAACCAAGTCTCCAAAGTGCTGGGGAAACAGCTTCCCTGTTTTGCTGACCTGTCCACCCAGACTCCCTCTCCCTGCTGCATCCCCTGGGACACACACATTCACGCTGAGTGTCTTTGCTAATTTCTGCACTAAGAGAACACAAAGACTTGATTAATAAAACACTTTTTTGAAGCCTAGGTCAGTACCTGGTGGTAAGAAGCTAGGAGACCACTCTGGGAGAAGAAGAGAGACAGGCTGCTGCTTCAGTCAAGTCTCTAAACATTAACTTTACAGTCTGCCCATAAGTGCTTTCATCTCCCACCATGTCCAGTTAAAACGTGGGACATGAGATGGGACCATAGCTCAATTCCCCGGGATGTTTCAGCTGAACCAACCCTGCTTGTGTCCCTCAAACATATGCACACCTGCTATGGATTTCCGGGTGGTGTCTGTGCAAAATAAAAGCTAATGAAGAAACCACATGCCCTCAGTCTCTCTTTCACCAGGCACACTGATTTGTCTCTCTAAATGCCCTCCTACACTCAGCAGGGCTTGAAGTTCAAGGTTTTTGCCTCCTTGGGAAGTTCATTCCTTTAAGTATATAATTTTTGATACCTCAAAGTCCTTGAAGAAGGTCAAGGGACAGAACTACGGCTCACCTTCCCCTCCATCCACCCTCCATGCCTCCTGCAGCCATCATTTTGCCCATGTCCTCTGGACACTGCCTTGCCATCTGGGCTGGCATGAGAAGATATTCAAGTTTCCACCTGGATAAGTGCCTTTCAGGGGGTGTGGGGGGGACGACACGGAACAAAATCCCTGGATGTCTCTGTGTTGAGTACATGGATTACTTCCCAAAGACTGGGTGAGAACATGGGCTCGGGCTCTGGCCCTGGCCGATTCCCATCGGGAGGCCTGAGGATCAGTGCTTTACTGCTCGCTTTGGCCCCAAGCCACGGCGAGATTTATTTGTGTGATTAACCCTAAGCGCGTTAATAGCCCTTTTGAAAGCAAAGGCACACCTCCCGTGATTCCCATCAGCCGCGCTTGGCTGCTTCCCTGCGTCGGGATGGCTGCACAGCCCATCGCCACCAGCCCGAGGCTCCGCGGGTGAGCTGCGCACCAGGAACGCCGCACCCTCAGTCCTTCCCGTGGGGGAAGTCTTGCTGAAGGTATCCAGGCATCCCAGGGATGGGAGATGTGTTGTAAGCCTGGGGAGGCATTCTCCATGCAAGGGAGTTGTCCTGTCACGGCTCCTTCTGCTTTGCTTTCCCCAGCCAGGTGTGAAAAGCTGGGGCTGCGGAGGTGAGCTGTTGTACCTGCAGCTCCCACCTTGCTAAGAACAAGCCTTCCCCTTTGGATAAGCCTTTATATCAATGTCTAGGCCGAAAATGAGGGAGTTCAATTAACCCTTGATCTGCTGAGTTGCCACCTTGGAAACCACATGTCCAAGAAATGACGTTTCCTTACATCCCAGATCCTAAAAAACCAAGTCTTCACTTCTCTCAGAAAGCAAAGCAAGAGGAGTTTCCTGCCATCCATGACCCCGCAACCACAAAGCAGTACATGGGAGTTTAGAATAAAATGGGATCAGCTCAAAGTCTTTGATCACAAATGAGAATGAACCCCTGTGCTCTTTCTCTGCTACCTTGATAGGAGCATTTCAAATTGCTATGTTTTTGTCTTTTATTTTCAGCCAGTTCTAGTAAATGGTGTTTAGCCTGTCCTGATTTCCCCTTCTTTCCTCATCTCAATGTTCACCAAATCCCTGTTTTGCTGCTGTGTATTTTTGCATTAAACACTGGAAACTCCCCAGTTACCTGGGGGCAGGAACAGCAGCAGTTGGGGGTAAAGGACTTTCCAGGGCACTGAGATGAGGGGAACCAGATGAGCCCCCATGCCTTTTTTATTACCTTCAGTTAATTGTATAAATCCCTATAGTATTTTGCTTTTCAGAACAGCATAAACCAATAGAGGACAAACAAGTGGTAGATCGTACGTTCTGGATCAGCAGCAATGCAGCAGGAGCAGAGCGATGGTGAAGTACAGACAGTCACTGTACCCCTGGAAGACACCTGTGCATAAGCAGACCCAAGTAGACTGGTGATTTCCCCATATTTAGCCCTAACCTGCTTGGAATGTCAGAGTTTTCATTGCATTTGCCTCCAAGCAAATCCAAGACACTACGTGTCTGGATTCAGATCCCTGTGGGCACGAGCTGACCGCACAATAGCTGGCCATGCTGGCTGTCTCTGCATCCACCATCCTCTGCAGCCATGCACGTGTGCACCTCCCTTTTCCAAGGGGTAACTGAGGCTGCACGAGGTGACGTGACCACCACAGGGTGACCCTCGGGGTCACCCCCATTCGGGAGCAGAGCTCACTGGTTCTTGTCTCCCGGCCAGCCTTGTGAATCCTATGGGGAAAGTTTCCTAGTGAAAAAATAAACTCTTCCCACTTGGAATTTAAAAACAAAACCATGGAAACATTTCTCTCCGTCCTAATGTTTTGCAAAAAGTTATTTTAACAAATTTAAATTTGGGGCTTGATTTGACCGTCCGGTGCCCTTTGAAATAGTTGAATCCAGGCCATCACCGCAACCATGTTGGAGCCAGGCCTTGAGCTCTGGCTTGCCTGACATCCCACCAGGCATTAAAGTCCCCCCCTCCTCAGCTGAGAGGTGGTCAGCCTCTCCCCAGTTCTGGGTTCCTGCACACAGTGTGCAGGAGCTTGTTTTGATTCACCATGTTTCATGAGCCCCTTGCAAATAGTTTGCATGCCCAGGGATGCTGCAGACAAGCTGAAACAGCTGCCACCTGCAGGCTGCCACCTTGGTGGCACCATCAGAGACTGTCCCATGTGCCTCTGCCTAGTAATATCTTCCTAAAAGGGGGTGACTGCAGCTCAAACAAACTCCAGGCTGTCCCTGCATGGCCCTACCTGTGCATGATCTGGCACAAACCCTCTCCTCTCCGTGCTCATGGCACATAATCTGTTTATTTCCTTGGAAAAAGTCAGGCTCTTGCAGTGTCATTCTTTCCAGCCACTTTCCATATAGCATCGCATTTCACAGTGGCTTTCAGAGTGATTGAGAAGAAAAGGCCACTCAGTGTTTGGCCTTTGCTCTGTGTGCCTGGTTGTGAATGGGTTTGGAGAGCACAGAAAAATGGGGTTCATATCCTGTGTTGAAAGGCAAAAAGGATGAATACAGCTGGCAGAGTGGAGGGGTTTGATCTTATGGACCCAGATGGGCTGCTAAGGGCCTGGGAATTGGATCTGCTTTTGCAAGGTTGCCTCTGGTTTTATTTTACACTGACCCCCCCAGGAAGGAAGGGGCTGTGCTGGAGCCGAGTCTGGAGCCTCTGGTGAGGCTGGCTCAGGGTGGCTCAGCTGGTTTCCATCCAGCTCTGCCGGCCCGATTCAGCAAAAACCTTTATCTTGTCCTGATAATTAGGTTTATGCTCAAGGACTTTTCTGAACTGGGGCCCTTCCTTGGGTAGTGACAACCCCTGTAGATAACCAGGAGGACAGTGGAAAGGCTGGCAGTAGGAGGGAAGGACAGAGGACATGGCTTCTCTGTCTCAAGAAACCTAACATATGAAGACCTTGGTTTCTTCATGGTTTCTTCTCTTTTCCTCTCTGTTGATAGAGGTGGCATAGCTTGTTACCCCATGTCCAACCTGGCCATCGTTTCACCCAATGCCTGGTTCTTGTTTCACCCAGCCCTGCCTGGGACATGTCCCCACATAGCCTGCAGCCTTCCTGGGCACGTGGCTGCTTTCTGTGACTCTTCTCTGGCCCTCTCTGTTGCCCACAGCTCTCACTAGAGGGGCAGAATTTCAGAACCATTCTGCAATAAGGTAAAATTCCACAAAGCAGGAGAGAATTGGGCTCAAAACCCCAGCAAAGGGGGTTTGATGTGGACCTCATATAGTGTAGGTGTCTCACCAGCATCCCTTCCACATTCCTGCAAAAGGAGGTATCTTCTCCATCCTTCTGCAGAACCCTGATGGCACCTGCAGGAGATCCACTCAGATAAAGCATGGATGAGCAGGAGAGCCCCGTGTTCAGGGCAGGAGGATGTGTCCTTGCTGGACTCTCTGGAGTTGTAGTGAGCACCCTGCACTCTCAAGGAAGCCAGCAGAAGATGTCAGCTCTCAATGTGGCTCCAGATCATGCCAATACAGAAGGACACATTGAGAACAAAGAATGTCTGGATTAATATTTATATTCTGTCAAGGGAACAGAAATGCCTTTTTGGCTGGAATTGGTATATGGAAGATCTTTCATTTAAAAAATTGGATCCTTTACTCAATCACTGCATTTCCCCTCTTCTTCATCCTAGAGTTTTATTTATTGATGAGTTTATTTTTTTTAACAGGGTATGTTTTTTTAACAGCATAGTTTGGGTTTTTTTAACAGAGTTTATTTTTTAAACACTGTTATTTATTTCCCTTTTTTAATCCGTTGGTCAGATGAGTGGTTCCCTGAGAAGAACTGACCCTAGAGGCAACATCACCCCTTCCCAGTTTCTGGCAGGTTACTTGCAAGCATCAGCGAGACAGTGGGAGCATGAGAAACACAAAGATAAGTCCCCTCCCTAAGAGGGAGAGAGGCAACATGGAAATCCAAGCATCAAGAAGGCACCAAAGCACAGGAGCTGACTGGGGGAATTTATTGCTTATGTAGTATCTCAGCTGTGCTGTGGTACTTGTTTGGCTTTGGCACTGTAATTAAAGCTGTGACCACTGCTATCACAGCACAGAGCAGCTTTTACACCAGTAACACTATTTTTGCCCCAAAAGAGGACTAACATTCTCGGTGCCAGGTTCATCTGTCGCAATAGAACTGAGCCATTGCTCTAGCTATGGCTGCTGTAAGAGCAGGAAAACCATTGTGTCCCCATCACAAAGATGAATAGGGACATGGCATCCCCTGGAGTTTCCCCAGCAGAGTCAGCTTTGTTAAAAAGAGTTGAAAGGACCTAGGGCAGAAAATGAGTGATAAAAATTTAGCACTGATTTAAGGGGATAGCTGCTCACCCAGCAGAACGCCAAGCTCTTCTACTTGTTGGATGAAAGCCAGACTTAGGAAGAGTTATGGCCACAGTGCAGGTGAGGGGCAGAGGACAGCTTGAACCAAGATGTGCTGGGTGGCCTGGCTCCCAGCAGGCATCCAGCCCCCCTGGGTTTGTGGTAGGTCTAGGCTTAGGGAGTAAATCCAGGCCCTTGGGAGAGAGAGGCTCTGACCACATGTCTCTCGGCAATGCTCATCTGCACATTCTGTCCTGCACGTGCACAGGTGTGCAAGAGCCAGCACAGCCCCTTGTGGTCGTCGGCCTCTGCCATCCCTGTCCCGATGAAAGTTTCTTACTGTTGCCTATTAAATCAAACCATGATGCTCAGCACCGACCTTAACTCTGACCTAAGAGGACTTACATCTGTCAAGGAGCAAGAAGTAATCCCATAAAATCCTCAGCTTCCTACTTAAGAGTGGAGACTGGTTATTCTTTTGCCTTCTGCTGCGAGAGCTCACTAAGACGTGGATCAATGCAGTAATTGCTTCTTTGGGGACTGGAGGAATGAATAGCTAAAGTAGCTCAGCTCTGAAGTCCTGTGCCTACTCAGGGGCAGCTCATCCCTCCCTTTCCAAAGTCTGCAACACGGCCCCAATGGAAATTTGTGTTCCTGCTCTCAGTGAGACTTCTCAATCCCTGGCTTGTGATCCACTGCCCAGAATAAACATGCGGAGAATGATTCCTTCCTTCCCTCACCCATCACTACTCCTACCATTCCCAAAGCAGCAGGGAAAGGATCCTGGCCCCAGCTCATCACATCCCATACAGTTTCACACATGGGAGTGGGACAGTCCTCACTGTGTAAGCCCTTCATCCAGAGAGATCGCCAGGAAGACGTTTGTTTTACACAGCTCCGGGTACTTCCCATGGTCGGTATCAGCCTGGCGGCTCCTGTCCTCTGGCAGCTGCATTGTCGGGCCAGCCCTCAGGGGAAGGGATGGGCTTTATCTTAAATCTGTCACTACTGCTGAAAAATAGTAATCAGACAGCTCAGACACTCCACTAAAGAAGAGACAAATTCTCTGCTCACCTAGCTCTACTTGTATGGACTTCAGTGCAATTGCACCAGGAGAAAACCCAACCCCTTTGTCCCGCTCCGGGGACCGCTCCCAGCTGCTGAGGGCACTCAGGACATGCCGTATCCCCATGCCACCCTGTGCCCAGAGGTGGGAGCGGCCCCCCTCCTGCCACTGAAACCTGGGCACTAAAATTCCTGCAGAAAGCGTTTTAGGGGGAAATTGCGTCCAGAGCGTGAACCGGCGGCACGAGCTGATGCTCGTCCAGGTCTCCGAGTCATCCTGGACCGGTGTCAGGCACGCTGGAGCGTGCCTGGGGAGCGGGGAAGGCGGCCGGTGCCGAGGTCTCGATCCATGGCTCTCCACCCCTCCTCCTCCCCCTGCGCCTCCTCTGGCTCCCGCGGCGGGCGGGACACGCTCCCTGCCGGGAGCGCCCGGCCCTGCAGCATCCCCGGCGGGACAGACGGACAGACGGACGGGCGGGGCCGGGCCGCGGGCGGAGCGGCGTTTCGCAGCTGCGGAGCAAGCCTGCGGGCTGGGTTGGCGGGGGGAGGACTCCCGTTCGGCAGGCAGACGGCAGCAGAGGGTTTGTGGGTGGGAAGGTGTCTCCAAACACAGCCTCAGCCACCACCAGCTCAGTCTTGCAGTCGGGGTGTTTCTGCAATATGGAAAACTATCACCATGGTTCCCCCCTCTGCAGAAGAGCACTTGGCAGCCGAGGAAGTAAGTTGTGAGTGCAGTCACAACCGATGCTGCCAAAAGTGGCACTCGTCCCACAGGAAGCCTCTCAAAATACTCCATGGACCTCGTGCACGAGCATCACCGACACCTCTCTGGTGCAGCCACCCCTGCAGGAGGGTTTGCAGGTGAGGCCGTGCCACCCTGGCTCTGCAGCAGTTTAACAGGCAAGGGGAAGGATGAGGATGGCCTTCTCCACTTGAAATTAAAGACTACATACAGGCAGGAGAACTAACTGTCCCCCCTGCCAGGGCTGAGCGAGGTGGCTGGAGTTGGCCTCAGGTGGCAAATGTGCCCAGGCCTTCAGAGCATCTCAGTTTGTATGAGGGAGGAATTGTCCCACTCACCTGGCTGTGGACCACATGGTCTCACCACCATAGGCCACATGGAGGCCAAGCCTGCTCACAGAGAGAGCCAATAGATTCCCTGGGTTATGTTGGACAAAGTCAAAACCTGCAGCTCAGCTGTGGTGCCTGGGAGCAAGGAATGGCATCTCTGACCAGGGATGGCTTTCTCATAGCAGCACCAGCTACTGCACCCCACCAAAACCAGCACCTCATTTGAAATATGGTGTTCCCTGACCTGGCCAAAACCATGCTGGGCTTGCAAGGTGGGGCTGGCTGGCTGGACATGGAGCTGCACAGGAATCAGGCCCCACATCTGTGAGCAAGGAAGCTCATCTCCCTTATCAGTGTCAGGGTTGACCAAGCCTTGCCTGGTCTTGAGAACTATCAGCCCCACCATCCTGAGGGTGTGCTGGGGCAGGTCCTTGCAGAGATAACCCAGCTCTGTGTCAGCAAGTGTCTCTGGAGCCATGCCCCCAAACACCACGACACACCCCACTTCTTGTCCCCACAAGAGAGACCCAGCATTAGGGAAGGAGGATGATACAGCAGCAGGGCAGGCCAAGCCTTACTATGAGCTGCTTCAATAGAAAAGCAATCACTCATGCTCCACCTAAAGGGCTGTGATTTAATCCTGGGGGACCAACAAGGGGAGATCCAAGATAAACAACATCTGTGCATTCACAAATAGGAAATGGAGTTGCTTTCATGTCCTGAGCCTGTTGATTAACCGGGTTATTGTTTGGCTTGGCACTAGAAGCTTTGTGACTTGGAAAGAAGGTAACAAAAAGGGATCATTTTGTTACATTCCCTGAATATGAGAATCTTTAAATAGTGTGCAGGTTTGCATTTTGTCTTCAGAAGACTGATGGGAAAAGGTAGCAGAAGAGTGCAGATGGCTATCAGAAAGGAACCTGTGTTTAGTCTGCTTATGCCAGATGGGAATGGAAAGTTCTCTCCCTTGCCAAGTGTTTAAAAGAGGAAATAGGATGTGATATTCTGCCTCCCACTCCTTTCTCTCCCCTGAAACCAACCCACTGCTCTACTTCCATTTGTTGTAAAAAGGTAAAAAAAAAGTAGCTTGGCCCATATAAAGCCTTGGAGATAGTTGGAGACACACCTTGTTCCTTTTAAATGTGTTTATTATGTGGAGATGGATGGAACAGTGTATTTTTATACGCAGCTGGGCCCAGCATTGCACCTGTCTTTCAGTCGCTCATATTCATCCGTGTCACAGAAACAAGACTGCAAAGTCCCCAAACCATCCTCTGCTGTCATCTCCTCCACACAACTCAACATTCAGACACCTTGGCTGACAAACCTACCCACGAAATGGGTGAAAGCTTCTTGCCTGAAATTCCTATGATTTCCCTTGGCTAATAAATCCAGGTTGGCTCTGAACTGTGTCTGCCTTGGGAGCTCATGGAAGTGGGGGAGGCTGAGATCGTGACGCTGGTTTAAGGCATTGTTTTAGGGAGTTCCAGGGATTGACCCAACACTGCCCTGTTGGCATGAGTGCTGCAGCACTTGGTGATGTGGTGCATCAGTAAACTCTTAGGTCAATTGCAGAAATATCTTATGGATGTGGAGGATGTGGATAACAGAATCACAGAGCAGCTCTGGGCAGGGCATTCTGTCCAGCCCCTGCTTGGAGCCAAGCTGACCTGCAAAGTTGAGTAGGTAGCTGAGGGTCAGTCCAGCTGAGGTATAAGTGTTTCCCAGAGCAGAGATCCCACCACCTCCTCAGGCAAGAGGTCCAGGGCCTCACTATCCCCATGGTGAACATTTTTCTTTCTCTCTAACCAGAACTTTCCTCTGCAATTTGTGCCTGTTGCCTCTTGTTATGTGCCTCCATGAAGGGTCTGGCCTCACCTTCTCACCAGCCCCCCACAGGAGGTGGATGACAGTAGCCAGACCCTCCCTTTGCTTCTTTCTCTCCAGATGGGACAAACCTCCCTCCAATGTAAAACAATGTCCTCATAGCAAAAATACCCATCCAGCTGGTCTCAAGCACAGGCAGTGTCCTACAGCTATAACTTCTGAAGGATGGCTTTGATCACTTATTTCCCCAGATAATTGAAGAACATTTGTATAGCCTTTTCATAGAGGCAAATGGCCTCTTGTGCTCCATCCCTGATTTGTGTGTACCTAGAAATGAAACCATGACTGAGCAGAGCAGCCCCGTGTGTAACAGGAGAAAAACCACACATGACTTCTATCACATCTTCCCATACAGTCTTCAGGCCACCCCACAAACACACCTGCCTTGTTCACAAAGCCAGGGAGTGCTGGGTCTGGGCGTGGTCCCCACTGCTGCAGAAATCCTTGAGCAGGAGAGGGACAGGGCCCAGCACCCACCCAGCTGGAGATGCTGCAGCTGCTGGGCACTGGCCACATGGCCATCTGCAGCCTGAAAGGATGTAGCTCCTCAGAGTGGGGATGGGGCAGCCTGCACAGCGTGGAGGGCTGAGTGGTGGCCGGAGTGTGGGCAGGAGGGCAGGCAGGGAGCTGGGGCAGCTGCTTGACTCCAAGGAACTGGGGATTTAATGAGCAGTTTCAGGAATGCTCTCAGCTTTGCTGTCACTGGCATTAATTACTAAATGTTTCCAAAGCTGCTGTCTGTGTGAAACAAGGCCCTTTATGTCAGTGCTGTTGTGGGCAGCAGGGCAATACTGCAAGGGTGTCTACTCAGTCTGGAGGGGATGTGCATGTTATTCCTACCCTTTTATCACAGGGAAAGAAAGGGTAAGGCCTCCCTCTCACCATCATATGAGAGGTGCTGTCACTTGCCATGCCAGGTACTGGGGTGTCCTGCCTCTGCTCTGGGAGGGTGTCAGCCTCTCAGGTGTGGGGAGCAAGGGAATGGGACCTGACTGGAAGAAAAGGAGAGCTGTGGAATTAGGACAGGGCTGGGTATACATGGGGACAGTTGTGGGAGAGAAGCTTGGATAGTGCTGGCTGTTTTTGTAAAAGAGTTGCCATGGGGAATGGCCACCCAAAGGTCAACCTTTCCCCCTGCCAGTGCCTGTCCCCAGCAAAAGCATGGCACATGGGGATGCAGCTGTACCCCCTCTCTGCCAAAGGGCCGGCTAGGTTCCCATCCCTTGTCCCTTTCCCTGCTTGTAAGAGACAGGGAGAAGTGCTTAACTGCATCCAGGGTGGTGTGGAGCCCTGCAGTGCAAGACCTGTTTTTTCTAAGTGAGACTCCCCAGATCACAGCCCCCTCTAAGCTGCTGGATGATCACAACCTCCTGACAATGTGCAGGCAGCCTGGCAGGGTCTCGCTCTCCAGCTGCACACTTTGCTCTCAGGTACAGAAAGGTAAAATATTTTCCATTGCTCTGGGCTCCTGGAGAGGAGAGTTCACAAACAAGCAGTTTTACAAGTTGTGGTACCAATGCAGAGCTGTGGCCACATCTGGGCACGAGTCGGGGCCGAGTGCATCCCTGCTGCCGGGCTGCTGCCGGGCTGCTGCCGGCTGCACTTAGGCAGGGAGGGATTTAGCCCTAAGAGTCTTAGTGACGCATCTTGGGAGACTTAGGCTGAGCCTGGCTTGCAGAGACGTGACCCGTGCTGCATTTCCTGTGGTCACCTGCCAGTCTGCATTATGTGAGCTGTCACCCGCTCCCAGACACAACACGTGAGCGCCGTGGCACAAGGGGGGAAACCAGGCCAATTCCTTACTTGGCCCAGCCTTGCCCCTGCACCAAGGCTGCTGAAACACGATGTGGAGCTGCTCCCAAAGGACAAAACTCACTGCTTAAAGCTGCCAGGGAACCAGCAACCAGCAATCCAGTTTGCTGCTACTTTAACTGGAAGGAGAAGATGCTGAGGGACCTCATGTCTCTGGGTCATCTAGGGGAGAGTCCTTCCCACTTCCTTGGGGGGTCAGCACTTAGGATGGGGAAGAGCCAGGACTCTGCTGAATTCTGGGTTCTGTTTAACCTGTGTTCCCAAGAATTGCAGTTTGAGTCACTGCAAATAAAGCAGCAAAGATCGAGGCATAATTTAATGACAATTCTAACCACAGGTGTATTTTTATAGTTGGAGAAAATGGGGAAAGGATAGTAAAGGTCTTACTTTGACTTGCAGAAAGGCAGTCCCAGGGCCAGGACCAGCACTGGGAGAAAGGAGCAACGTGCTGGTTTTCACTGTGGCTTGCACAGAGACCACCCATTCCGAGAACTGACCTGACTTTGGTGATCACGTTCAGCTGAGATGAAAGTTGAAACAAGGCCAGCTGTAATCCCCAAGAAACCAGGCCACTCTCAGGACTCAGGACAATCAGGTCCCATTAAAAAGCATCTGCCAGACTGAAGTCCTGCGGGTTTTATTACTGTCTTTAGCTAGAAGTCATTGGTGAGGACTGATCTCCTGTGGCCTGGGGAAGGAGTGCAAAAGCTGCAGGTCAGTTTCAGGTGCAGCAATGTCTGTTTTTAGAATTTCTTGTCTCCCAAAGGCAACGGGATGGTGCCTTTGGCAAGTAGTGTACTCAGCTTCTTCCCTAAAAGACATGGAAACTTTGGAAGAGAAATGTGACAGTCTTGGAAGTGACAGGTGAAATGCTCCAAGTACTCAGTACGTGACAGGGCACAGCTAATAAGCACAAAGAGGACACCATGGAAATGCCTGCTGTTGTTTGCTTTTTTTCCTCACCATTCGTTCGTCCTTTGACTACTGCAAAGTCTCCAAGCCACCATTCAGAGTGAACTTGTTGCAAGAATTGCCGGATTTAATTGAGCTCCCTTGAAATGAAACCATTTATAACAACCTTTTGCAAGGACAAAACATGATGTACTCTGCTCTGGTACAGCCAGGAATATGCTGTCCTGGGGGCTGGGGAGTCCCACTGCAGCACATGGGGACAGCTGCCACCCAGGGACAAGCTCCAATCCCACTGAAATCAATAGGAATTTTAAGATCCCTGAAGCAGGACTCATGGTATGCAGAACTCAGATCTGGCTGCAGGAAATATATTTAGTAGAGAGGAACAAGAGTGAGTTGTTAGGAAGATTATTTTTTTATTTCATATACCTCATCTTCCAAAGGTAGTGAGAGTCCTGTCCCAGTCTCTAACTGGAGTGCATCTAATGGGACCTTGATTACACTTTTTTAATCAATGAGGAATGCTATCTGCCCTGCCTCTTGGCAGGACAGATAAAAATGCTCACATTACAGTGGTGGAAGCACAGAAGGGCAGATCCAGACCTTGGCTCATGTTCTGGACCTCTTGCTCATCCCTGCTCCTGAACAGCTAGACCTGGGTGGCAGCTGAAGATTTCATCATGTATTTTTGGAAAAGAAGTCTCCTAGCTGTCTAGAAATCATATACTTGCGTTTCTGCCTGTCTGAGGCAAGAGCACATGATGCCAAAGTCACGAGCTGACCCTGGGTGACACTTGGGCATCTCTGGCTGGTATAGGAATAGAGCTCAGGGTCATGGCAGGATCAGTCATTTACTCACTAAAAAAAGGTTGGTTTGGACTAAAGGAGAATGTTTGCAAATGTCACCCCAAGTCAGCAGACAGTCACACCAGTGCTTCAGACATTAGGGTTAAATCCAAGTACAAAGAAGCCCTGGCTGGCTTCAGACTTCTTTCAGGGAAGTTCTTTCATTTTGTGAGCAAACCAAGCTACCAGAAACATTCGCCTCTGACTGATCTAAAATGAACCCACTTTGACCTTCTTTCAGATTTGATTAATAGGAGGAAGAATTTCATATTTGTACAGTTTTAATAACAAGCCATCAAGGAGAAGCTGTGAACTGTGGGTGAGCCATGTTGGGAGCCTCCTGGAGAAGGGAAAATTCTCCCAGCCTGACCTGCAGCATCTGTAGCACCATGAGCTCAGTGGAGCTCCTTGACTCACTGAGGTGCCATCTCCCAGGCCCTGAATGATGCAGTTGGAAGGGTGCTGGGGTGCTTAGGCACCCTTAGGAAGGGTGCTCATGGCTTAGGGCTGCTGCCAACAATGGCTGCATTGTCAAAAAAGTCCTCATTGCAGCAGGTTTTACAAGAAAAAGCAGTCAGCGTGGGGCACTTGTAGAGGGGATAGAAAGAAGAAAGAGTTGTAGCATTCTTTTATGAATAGTTATTTTAAAATGTTGAAATGTACCTAAAATAAAAAAGGCCACTGTACAGAACTGGCCCAAGCCAACATGACAATAAAACAGGGAACCATCTGCTTTGTTTTACGGCCTCCTTCCCCCCATATCCCGCAGACAAAGCCCAACACCAGAAGATCAGCCTTATGTCCAAAGAAGTCACGACTTGCAAGAGCAAATTTGGCAGAAGCTGCATTGCAGAGTAACTTTGAAGAGAAGCAGCTTGTTTGTTTCGTGGACAGGTAGGAAAGGATATTACTAAGGAAAAACTGCCACGTCTTTTATTGGTGTGTGTCTAAACCCAAACCTGACTTTACCCGAGGGCCAGAGGCTTCACGCACTACATGAATGAGCAGACGCTGCTGATGGTTGTTGCCCACCTCTGACATACACTTGTTTTATGCTTTATGGACGAATGAGCCCGGCCGGCTGTGGGGGTGACCCGGGGGGTTTTTGGGTGGGTGACCCGGGGTTTTTTGGGGTGCTGAGTGACCCGCTGGGGGTTTTTGGGTGGGTGACCCGGGGTTTTTTGGGGTGCTGAGTGACCCGCGGGGTTCCTGCGGGGCGGCGGCGGCGCGGACAGCCCGTGCCGCGGAGTTTCCCGACAGCAGAGGGGGGTGTTGGGCCGCTTTTCCTGCGCATCCCGTGCCGATCCCGCCGCGCTGAGGGCCCAGCCCGGCCGCAGGGCACCGAGCGGTGCTATGGCGTTCTGCCAGGGCTTCTCGCCCCCTCCTCATCTCCAGGGTTGGGTTGGGAGAGGGGGTCTGTCCTGACGGCTCCTGCCGCCTCTCCGCTCACAGCCGGGAAGTGGCCCCGGTGAGCAGGGTGAGCGGTGGGAATTCATCCCCAGCAGAGAACTGGAAGTGCTCAGCTCTGCGGGGCCTGGGATCGCAGCCTCTGACAGGCACAGGCCCCGGGTGAATCCATCGAACCCGGGAATGGTTTGGGTTGGAGGGAGCCTTAAAGGTCACTTAGTTCCAAACCCCTGCCATGCACAGGGACACCTCCCACTAGGCCAGGTAGCTGGAAGTCCCATCTAGCCTGGCCTTGGACACTTCCTGGAAAGAGGCATCCACAGCTTCTCTGGGCAACCTGTGCCAGTGCCTCACCATCCTCTAAGCAAAGAACTCCTTCCTAACATCTAAATCGCTCCTCTTTTACAACCATTGGTTTACAATGTAAACCAATGTAAACCGATGATTTACAACCATTCCCCCTTTTCCTGTCCCAATCTGCCCATTTAAAAAGTCACTCTCCCTTTTTAAAATAAGTCCCCTTTAAGTACTTGAAGGTGCTCTAGAGTCTCTTCAAGATTTCTCTTCTCCAGGCTGGACAGTCCCAGCTCTCTCAGCCTGTCTTCATAGGAGAGGTGCTCCAGATTTCTGAGCATCTTTCTGCCCTTCCACTGAACCATGTCCAAGAGCTCCGTGTCTCTCTTCTGCTGGACCCCAGAGCTGGGCACAGAACTCCAGGTGGGCTCTCACAAGGGCAGAATAGAGGGGCAGGATCCTCTCCCTCACCCTATTGACAGTGCTGCTTGTGATGCATCCATGAGAACTCCTTGAGTTCTTCTCCGTGTCTCTGCTCATGTCTGGGATTGTCCCAAGCCAGGTGTTGCAGATGGCCTCACTCTGAGCAGGTCCTGGAGCAGGACAAAGGGACAAAGCCCCTCTCTGCTGCCTGGTGCTGGCCAGTCATGTAGCTGGTCCCCCTGAAACCATGTATTTCATGGTTAAAGAAGGCTCTGCAGGGGAAGAGTACACCTTTAATACATTGGTTTAGCTCCTGGGGACAAAAGGTATTCTATGAAGTTAAATATTAAAGCAAGCTTGGATTATTCATTAAGCCTCAATTATCATCATCACATTTACTGTCAGATGTTTCAACGCTGCTATTCTGCTCTAGGAGGGAACATATTTTTAGGCTGGTTCTTGAAGGAAGGATGTTCTTGGGGTCAGTTGTGCAGTGTGCTTGTCTGTCTGTCCTCGCCGATTCAGTGAGGACATTTCAGCCAAAGTTTTTGGCAGGCTGGAAGTCTCCACACACTGTGTTGCTGCAGATTAATTAGCCAAGGGGATGGTGGGGAGCTCCCCCAGACCCAGCTAGTGGTGTGGGTACAAGAGAAGCTCAAGGCAGGGCAGGTTTGCCACCAGCACTGGGGAGCTCAGCCATGGGACACAACACCATGAGAGACTCAGCTTCCTAACTCTGCTGCCCACTGAATAATTTATACAAATACCTGCCAGCTGTAAATTGGCTCCTTATTCAAATTCTTTCTGCTACTTCTGCCTCCCCTTGTTTGTGCTTTTATAGCATTACAAAGTTGGAACAAGCTTTGGTTTAACAATAAAGGCAGCCTCATCTGCAAAACAGGGTGTTCCAAAATAAGATCTAATTTTCCTCTGTGAGAACCTAAGGCAAAAGTAAATTGATATCCACTCTAAAGGCAAACACAAACAAGGACTTATTATTTATCATTAAAACATCTTTAAAAGGCTCTAGAGCCCTAAGAGCAAAAGTTTGATGCTGTATAAAAGAATTATGTTTCTGAGATGTATCAGTTCAATAATTAAAACAGCATCTATGAAATATAAATGTGAGATATTAATAAATTAAATTAAATTAAAGCCACTGAAAGCCAATTATCTTGTAAAAGATCTCCGATAGCTAAACTAATGAGATGTAGAAAGATTAATTTAGATCCCCATTTTGGGAGGTGATTATAAATTGCTATAATGCCACATCCAGTTACTAGGTTGTTATTGAAACCTGTGAAATACTTTTGGAAAGGTTTTTAAATATTCAGGATGAAGTAGAAATTAGAAAGGAGTTACAAATAATTAAAAATTAGCTGTCTTGTCATATTGCAGCTTTAATCCTATTATCTCTTCTAGTTTACAAAGCTTCAGATGTCTCTCAAAGCATTAATCTGTGGGGACGGTGGGGTTTATGAGCAGGGATTTGTGTGTTTTAATAACTGCTGAACTTCAAATATTTCTCTGGTTTTGCTTATTTGAGGCATTGTTTCTGCATAGGATTATCACCCTTGCTGCCAGCACTGCCTGATGGATTTATTTGGCCATAGGGCAGGACAGGCCATCACCCATGGTCCCATTGAGCCCCCAAAGTCCCACTGCTTTCCTTGCAGCTCTTGGTGAAAATGCTGAGGAGCATCAGTGATGGTCTTTTTGGTCAGGGTGAAGCACAAGGCCTTTGTGCCTCTATTTCTGTGGCTGTTGCACAGAGCTCTTGGGGAATATGGTAGGGTGATGGTGGTGCAATGCATGCTTATGACCCACAAACTATGCTAGAGGTTGGCCACAAGGTTGGCCAGCCCTGTTTTGGTTGGGACTTGCCATGCACGAAGCTTTTGGAGAGCTTTGTCTAAGGACCCAAGGACTCACTCATCAGCGCTCAATTTGCTTCCCCTGGTCCAAGGGGTGACAAAAGGCCTCCAGCAGCATCTCTTGGCTGTATTTTTGCAGAGCAGTGGTAGCACAGCAATCTCTCCCTGAGCCAGGAGGAAAATTGCAGGTAAGGGAGGGCAGTGGGGCCTTGAAACCTCTGGCACAGGGTGATAGCAGCAGCCCCGGAGCTGTGAGCTACTCCCCCAGGGCAGCTGCTGCATCCATGGGAACACGGCCTTGGGGCTGGCAACCCCCACTCACGGGCTGCAGGGAGGGCGAGGAGCAGCTCTGAGGTGTGCACAGCTGTGCCTACAGGATCAGTGCCTGCCAACATCACCGACCTCCGGGCAGAGGAGCAGGGCCAGGGGAGCCTTAGGGGCAGCACAGACAGCCCCGGGTGGGCTCCAGCAGAGGAGGAGGAGGCAGAATCCCACCAGCAGCAGCACCCTGGAGAGGCAAACAGAGGGGTTCCCTCATCAGCACTGTGCTCCTTGGAGGTGAAGGACTTGTGCCAGGACACCTGCAGCCATCCTCGGGCAGTGGAGGGGTGAGCACAAACCGGGGAAAGGCATAGCAGACAAGGGAGGGGGTGGGTTTGATACTGATAAGGGATTGCTTTTCTCTTTTATATCCTTTTCCTCTAATAGTCTAGATAATATCATTCAGCACTGTAAGTGGATTGGTTACACTCTTTGATCAGGCTGTTAGAACTCTGAAGCAGTCAAACAGCAGATTCTCCTGTGTGAGGTGTGTTTCTCCAGCCCACGTAAAGGCACAAATTGTGGTGCACAGAACCAGCAGAGAAGGCAGCAGCCCTCCTCCCGCTGGGGAGCCCTTATGGCATTTTTGTGAGTAGCCTTTCTGAGAGAGCCTTTTTTTGGGTGCTATCCTGTGTTAGATACAACCAGCAACAAGGCTACCCTGTGTTCACACAGCCTCAGGTCTCTTGCTGAAAGCATAACACTCGTTTTTGGGGGCAACACAGACTAGTTGAAAATACTGAAGTGGGGAATCCAGCAGGTTTGAAAGGCTTCTTCCTTTTGTCTAGGGAAGAGAAATGTTCAAAGGATGCCTCTAACCATCCTTGGACAGAGGAATGAAAGCGCTCTGCCTTGTCTGTGAGAAGAGATAAATTAGAAATCCCTGCTTAGGGGATTTCTTGGTTGAGAAAACCTTCTGGAGGGAAGAAATACACTAGAAAAACAACAGAGGAGAAAGCCCAGATTTGGGTGAGGCTCTGCCATCTTCTCTCAACCTGCTTGAACTGTAGCTGGTAAACAGACCTTTCTGTAAAGTCTATAAATACCTTTAGAGAAGACAAAAAGATGTCAGAGCTGGCAAATTGGGTTATTCAGTGGGGAACAAACCCCTGGGGTCCAAACTCTTGCAGAAGTATGCAGCAGGCTGACCTAGAGTTTGCCAAATTAAAAGAGATGACCAAGTGTAAACTCTTCTCCCAAAAATCCTTAAAATGTGCAGGAGCATGGGCTGTGTGGTTAGTTGCCAAAAGCTTAGCTGAAGAAAAACAGGCAGCTCAGGTAGAAATTCAGAGCCTAAGGGAGGAAAACAAGAAACTGAAAGAAGAAATAAAGGCTCAGCAGCTTAAACTAGAGGAGGGTATAACTCGAGAAGGAGCTGTGGCTGTGGAACAAGTGCAAAGTGTTCTCCAGTATCAAGAGGTGTGTGAACAAAAAAAGGCCATTTTGAATGAAAATCAGGCTTTGAAGGAAAAAGTAGCCATCAGTGCAAAAGCTGTAGAGGAGGCACAAGGAACAATCCAATTACTGGTGCAAAAAATACAGACCCTAAAAGAGAGGGGCACAGACCACCGGGCCTGTGAGGTCGAGATGGAGAAGTTAAAAGCGGCATTAGAGGCAAAGCACGGGGCTGTCACAGCCCCTACAAAAACACCCCATCAAAGGGATGCTGAGCACTGGGATGGAAAGGAATGGGTTAATCCCGATGGCAGTCCCTCCGCAGAGGAGTGCAAGCCTTCGAGCCCACAGTCAGTGGTTTCGGAGAGGCTGGAAAGACTTAAAGCAAATCCTGTTTCACTTACCTGTGTTCCAGTGGCTGGGAGAAGGGAGAAGGGAATAGCGGAGCTGGGATGCGCGGGCAATGTGCAGCCGCAGGCAGAACAAGTTATCCCAGAGGGAGCAGCCGGCGCTGGCCCAGCTCCTCGCCAGTTCAAACCCAGGAGCAGCCAGGGAAGGAGAGAGCAGTCGGCAGGGAGCGTCTGGGCAAGGCAGGGCAGAGAGGGATCCGGGAGGGGAAGGGAAAACTCCAGGGATGTGCGGGACGCAGAGGTTCCGCAGAGCCCTGCCTGTGCTGCTGTGACCCCCCAGAGCCCCTTCGTGGGCAAGGGGAGGAAAGGGAGGTGGCAGGGCAAGAGGCAGTGGCAGTACAGTGCAGCCCCCCGGTTTGTGGTACAAAACACCGTGGCCAGGAGGGAGCTGAGCACGATGCGAGTGGACATTTGGAGGGAGCTCCGGAGGCAGGGGGAGAACATGGCCCACTGGGATAACGCTCCCACCAGGGCTTTGCTGGACCGCCTGCTGGAGATCTGCGGGAGAAGAGAGGGATGCGAGCCCGGGGCTCCTACCCTCTCTGTCACAGCCTAGGGCAGACAATCCCCCTCTTCCCCGGGCTCGTGGTCACACCAAAACCAGACCACTGGGGAAGGCTCCCACACTGGGAGCACTGGGAGATGGGAAGCAGAGCCCTCGAGGTATCATCCATGTCACACATAAAGCTGGAGCACCAGACTGTGTCTGGGGCAGATTGAGAAAGCTCCTCTGGTGAGAGAAATGCAGGAGGAGTGAAGTGTTAAGGGGTTTGGGGTTTGCTTATTTTTACAGGAGAAACACGGAAGGGAAAAGTCGGCTTTTCCAGCAGAATCAAGTCAGGGCTGCAGTAAAGCAGAGGCTGCTTGAGCTCTGCCACAGCCACTTTGCTGCACTGATTCTGGGCAGGGGTATCAAATGCTGCTCAGGCCAAGCTAGCAGAAGCTGCTTTGGGAAAAAAAGAAGGCTGTTAGGATAAAACACTGGAGCTGTGATCTCAGCTGGGCTGCAGCGCTTGTGAGCAGTGATGTGCAGCAGTAGGACTGGGAATGAGCTCTAGGTATTAAGGGCTGTGCAAGAAAAGTTACAGGATAAATGCTTCACCTGAGGGTGAAGCAAGGAGGAAAGAATAATATCTTCTTTCTGGGTCTTCTGTAGGCAATCCAAAAGGCTTTGGACTTACAGAAAGAAAAAAAACAGCCCATCATTTAAAAAACTAATACCTGCCTGTTGTCAGAGGCAAAGCAGAGAAATCGAGAGGTACCAGCACAGAAAATTCAAGAGGTACCAGCAAAATGAAGTAGCTCGTGTTTAGCATTAGTATTGTTAAATTCAGTAGTGTGTTCTCACATAAGCCTGTGGAAGTATGTGCAGCAAAGAAATTTAGGAGTGGTATCAGAAAAAAAGGAATAAAAGGATGGAAACAGAGGAAAGTGAACTAATTGCTACAAATGCTTAAAAAGTTACAAGCTGGAAAAGTGGCAGATTATGTATGTACCTATCAAGTTTTGGGGGGATGGTTATTAATGATAAAATATTCTAACTGACTTGGGACAGAATTCACTCTGAAAGCAAAAAGTTAAATTGGTGATGCATGGTTGGTGTGTTCACCAGCGTTTTTTTTCTTAGAGTGGAGAAAAAGAGAAGTAAAAAAAAAAAAAATTAAAAAAACCCTATCATGGTAAAGTATACACATTAATGCAATACTTTTAAATTAAAATATAAAGTTCTTCTGTTACAGAGATAAGATGGAACCAGCTGAAGCAATTATGATGGAGGATTGGTGAGCAACTATTTAAAAAAATAAGCTAATAAATTGTATAAAAATATGTGAAGATGCAGTTTATTAGATCCTTAATATCATCAGAAGTTCTATGAGTGTAAATGTTTTCTACCTTGTTTAACTGAGATAATTATTCATAACAATCTTTGCTGTTTTGTCTTTCATAGGTATCACAGAAGAATAAGTAACAGTTCCAAATTATGGATATTATTAATTGTATGATGCTTAGTGCTTGCTTTCTTGCTTTTATTTTGCTTTATTATCATACATGCATAGATGTGTGTAAAAATATAATCTCCTTTCTTCAGAACAGTTGCTATTACTGAAGCTCAAATAAGGGAAAAAATTAACAAACTGTGGTGACAAGGAAAAAGTTGATCCTTTTTAAAGGGGTCACCATCTCCAAATAAGAGAAATCTAGTTTCCCTCGATGAATATGGACATATCTCCTTTTATTGATAGTGATCCTGACTGATAGAGCACCTGTATATGTAAAACAAGAAACACATAGCTGAAAAACATAGTATTTTGAAACAGTATGAGAAGCAGAGATGAACAAATGAAGTGTAGAAATTTTTAGTTGGCTGAGAAATATTTCAAAAATATATACACTTAGTGTAGCTTTGCACAGTTTTTAGTTTAATTTAGAGCACCCATATATAAATTGATAGTGCTGGGATAGGTAGAAAGCTAAAGGTCCCCAGTGATGGGGATATCAAACCACTGCATACGTGGATGATACATGTGGTGTGCTGATGAAAACTTTCATTTTGTTATGGAGGAGATGAGGAGGTGACTTTAGACACTGACAGCAGGAGGTTTCCTGAGGTGAGAGCTGCACAGTGGCCATGTCAAGCAGCCCAGCAAGGTGGAGTGCTCCCAGCTGCCTCTCTGGAGGGACACCAGCAAGCCAGAAGTACTTAAACATGCAAATTGCTTACAAAAACATAATCAGTTTAGAACTGGGTCTAGCCAGAGATGAACATGAAAGATACCCTTTGGTTTCCAGTGGGAATGTAATAATTTATATGGGATCCAGCTGTGTTTGTGTGTATCTCCAGAATCCAGAAATCACTTCTGCATGTCTAAGTTTTCTGGTAATGCATGACTGTTTAATGTAACTTTAATTTAAATGTATGATTTTAATGACACAATATTTTTAGAAGTGACACTAAAATTGCTAGAAACTTTTTAACTGAATACTGAACAAAGTAACTTTTGACTTGTACATTTGGACTAGGTTTTTATCAGTTGTTGCAGATTGCAGCATGTACCTGTAATTTTTGTAGTCTCACAGGCACCAAAGCAAGGTTTGCAGTATGTCACAAAAATGAGTACAAAAACTGTTGTTCTTATTACAACAGCAATAAAAGATGCTGACCATCATAGGTGTAAATCCTTCCTTGTTGGCACTCCCATCACCTACTGAAATTTTTAACTAGGCTGTCAAGTCTAGAATTGTAATCCTGGGAATTGCAAGAATTCACTTAATTGTGCAAACTATTAAACTGGCTATGAAATAAAATATTACATAAACCAAGTAGCCGCCACACACCAAAGTCAAGAGCTACAGGCTACCCTCAGACCCACACGAGGCAAGACCAGGTAGGAAAGAGCAAATGCCTCCGAGAAGATCATCTGCTCGGTCCTGGTGAGGAGCCTTGAGCCCCAGGAGGGTTTGCAATGTCCTTGCTGGACTCGTGTGACAGCTCATGCCCAAGGGGTGGCAGAAGGGGTCTGTTTGCCTGTAGCCCACGAAACACAGCCTGGCCACTGCCAGAAACAGGCCACTAGCCGTTTGCTAATGTTGCAGAACCTGAGAGAGAGGTTTGTGAACCTTGCTTTGACTGGGACATGCAGGAACCCGGCGCTGTGAACTACTCCCCCCCAGGCAGCCACTGCATCCACAGAGGAACAGACCTTGGGGCTGGGAAACATGGCTCACACAGCCAGCAGGGACAGGAGCAGCTCTGCAAGGTGTGCCCAGCTCTGAGGACTGAGGAGCACTGCGAGGGGACCCTTGAAGATGGGGTAGAAGCAGTCTTAGGTGGACTCCTGCAGAGGAGGAGGCAGAATCACCATGACTATCCTCCCACCATGGTCGCTGTGCTGCTGGAGCAAAGGACTTGTTGGACTGACACCTGCAGCCCTGCCCCTTCTCCTGGGGGACAGACAGCACCTCTGAATCTGGTACCCTGGGAGTGCAGGGCTGAGCAAAGCCCAGGGAAAGCTGCAGCACCTAAAGTGCTCTTATGTGTTAGTTTTGACCTTTTCTCTCTAATACTCTAGATAATATTGTTTATCATTTTTAGCATCATTGTAATTGATGAGTACTATGTGAGCATACTGGTAAAACTTTTAAGTAAACTAACAATAAATTAAATGTCTTCTCATATTAGCTGTGTTTCTCTGGCCAACGTAAATGGCAAAAGTAATGGTAAAACAACATTGGCTTCCAGGAGGGAAGTATTATCTAAGCTGAAACAATGACGGAGAGAAAGATGAACATCCAAAGGTAACCTCAGAGAATTGGGTCTAGTTAAGTGTCACTCTTGGTTGTCTTTCCACGTTACACGACCAAGCCCAGGCCTTCCTGGCCTTTCTCTGCAGTGCTGCCACTTGCTCAACAAATGATTAAATGATTTCTCTGCTCACAGTGCAGGTAATTCAATGACATGCCCAGTTTCCAAAGCACAGCCTCACAGATACTGAAAACCAGTGTGCACAAACCCCTTCTCTGACACTAGCAGCCTGTGTACAGAGCATAATATCTCAGGTATTTTAGGATGTGTACAATGTTCAAACACAGAGCAAGCTGCTGGCTCCTCCATCACACCAGGGAATAACTGGAGTACAAATCTGGGTCAGGTCAGAAGAGCAGCCATTGATTTACAAAAGCTATGGGAGAGAAACAGGTTTTGCTACTGTAAGCACTGTTTGCAGAGTGGATAGAAGTTTTACACTCCCTTAGAGGTGCTGTGTGAACAACAAATAGTGGGGTATGAATTGTACACATCTGTCACACACACAGGGCTGCCAGACCACTCCTGGCCAGGCTGGATTCTTTCCTCAGCACAGGAACTGGTTTATCACAGAGGTTACACAGTGATTACTGCTTCAGGAGACTGGGTGAAGGTTCAGTCAGGGAGCTACTTACACCCTAGTATTTCTACTCCCACAGTCCTCCAGAAGCTCTCCATGGCAATCAGCAGTGCAGGGGCACTGCCCATTAGATGGAAACACAGAGCTGCTGGCAGCTGTGATGGGGGATTTATCCCTCAGGAAGATGGGTGATACAGACTTCACACTGTGAGACACAGCTGCTGCACCACATATCTGACGCTTGCCTGTGTAAATACTTTCAAACAAAATTCCTGACTCCCCGCTGTGAGCCACATCAATCCCTGCTGTTGACACCAGCCCTCAGGAGAGTCACCCTGGAGCACTGCATGGTGCAGCCAGTACAGCACTGAGAGCCACACCCTACCAGCCATGCCCCTGCCTATCGGGCTCCTAGTCAGACTCTCGCCTGTCAAGAAGGGGATTTGAAAGGATTTGCTTTACCTTGGCATTGACTTTTACACATCTTATTCAAGGTCCACCACACAATTTTCCCGAGCTCCACATCAGTGGAGTTTCATCACAGGTTCACGTCCCAGGGGTGAGGAAGAGGTGACCCACCCGCCAAGGCTACGTACACTCCTTATGGACACAACAGAATACGCTTTGGGGGAAGGGGAGCCAGGAGATTTTAACCCAGAAAATGCAAAAACAAGAAGAAATTTCCTTCTCACAAGAGCATCTCCAAGCACTCCTGTACCTGGATAAAGAACCAAAACTGGCAAGGTCAGTATTTACAAAATCAGCTAGTCTGTGAACAGCAAAACCTGATTTTCAGAGCAAGCAGGTACCCATACACCTCACTTGTCTCTGTGCTTGCTGCACCCCTGCAAACCTGTCCCCAGATTGCCCAAGCCAAGCACTGGAACAGCAGCACCTAGTTCATGTGACTGTGTGAGCACTGAGCCCAGCGAGCCTGGCACAGTCACACCTGTGCTCAGGAACCACAGTGATTCCCCATCCTCCTTCAAGGCTGCACATAAACCTCTCCTCCTTCTTCAGGGCACTGTGCATCCCTCAGACAGTGATCTCCTACCAACACTGCAGACCCTTAATTTCTTTTAAAGGGGGCTTTGAAACTCCTCCTCATTACAGCAGCCATCAATTTGTTTAATCATCCGAATTCCTCTGTGTGCCAGGTTGCCTTCCCGGCCTTGGAATTCAGCTTTCTGGCACATCTTAAAAGCATCCCTGCACACCTGACCCTTAAAATATTAACTCTCTTCCTGTCTTCTTGCTCATTATTTAAGGTGGTCTTTACATAATCTGAAGTCATATTCCCAAAATTTCAAATCAACATCAAAGCATCTATTAAAATAATGTACAATTACAGCATTTTCTGTTAGGTCTGAAATGTAAACCATTTTGGTACCTTCTGCCTAATAATACTGAACCACAATATTGTCCCTTAGGTCTGGCTTATAAATAATTTCATAAACCTTATGCCTAATTACACTGAATTGGTGTGTCTGGAATAGGCAAGGGGAAAAAAGATTATTTACATGCAATTGTAATTCTTCTTTTCTTTGGCAAAAATGATAGAGAAAAATATTTTGCATAAGCCTCAGCCTTTCCCTTTGTCTTCTTATCTTATCCTTTTGAAGTCTGAATAAAAAGAGAATAAGGAAAGTTTCCATTCACAGAAATAAATGCTGCGAGATTCACAGAATAGCTTCTGTGTTGATTGTTCCCCAGCATCTCCCAAGCCTATTAAAGCACTCAGAGGTATTAAAGGGAAAACATTGGAGAAATGTTTTTCTTCAATAAAAATCAGTTTAATAAAAATGTTTTTCTTTAATAAAAATCAGTTTAACCATCCAAGTGTGATGTGTCCAAGGGCAGGCTGCTGTTGTACAGGCAGGCCTCAAACCGACCTGCTTTGTTTGTCACATCACAAAGTTATTCCAAAATATTACCTGCTACATCTCAGCTCTTCCAGATATCTCAAATCGCTCCCATAGAGAAGCAGCTTTGTCCTTCTAGGACAAATGTTTGCATTTTTGCAGGTAAAATATCTACTTCTTGTTGTGGTCTCACATTTCCAGTCTCCAGATAGATGCATTCCTAGAACAAGGAGGAATGCAGGGAGGATAGAAGTTAGCATAACATAGGACAAAGGCAAAATAGGAACTGGTACACATCTGTAAAAATCCTCAGGTATGGCTCTCACAACTTCCCAGTCCCTACAGAAGCAAGCAGTGGCATAACTCCCCAGCTGCAGATAATTCCATTATTATTAAAAATCTTAGCAACAAGAGTCTCAACAGTTCCACTTGCTAGGTTGCTATCCAACATATCCTGTAAACTCATCAGTCTGGCCGAAAAATAGCAACACCAATAAAAGCAGGGAAACTTTGAGGCATTTGCTGCACTCTTTTTTTCTTCCTTCCCCCTCTTATCTGGTAATCCACTTTTCCTCACCCTATTTAAGGCTATTTTTTGTGACTCCTTCAATGTCCTTCAATTCTGGTAGAAAAGTCTACTTTTAGCCTGCACCACAGATGTTTCAAAGGCAGTGACTGACTCAAGTTAGTCTTGTGATAGAAACCGTGCTGTAGCTTTACGTTGCCATGGCTTCTTTAGTTGACAAAATCATACTTTTGACAGACAGCTTCTACCTCTTTCACAGCCCTCTAATTTCACACAGGGTGGTGGCAACTTGAAAGATGGGAAGTGAAATGGCCTTGTAGGGAAAAGGGGGTATGGGGGAAAGCTGGTGGCAGCAGTGGACATAGAAGAGGCCTCTTCATTCCCAAGGCTGTACCACCATCCTCCAGGTGCAAGTAGGATTTCTCAGCAACAAAATGTAGCCCAGTACTAGTAACTGCTGATTCACTCAGGCAATCTGTGAGAGTGTCCTGGATTCAATGGAGCTTGACCAATATGTTTTCCTGTGCTCCTCAGCAGAGCTGCTGGTGAGGTGACACACAGAGCATCTCCCTCTCCCCACAGTGAAATGCTTATTATGGGCTGCAAAGATCAGAGAATATGCTGAGTTGGGAGGGACTCGCAAGGATCATCAGCTCCTGGCCCTGCACAGGACTCCCAAAGAATCATGTGCCTGAGAGTGTTGTCCAAATGTTTCTGGAACTCTGGCAGGCTTGGTGCTGGATATCAGAGCATATCCACACTTCAGTGTTTCTGCATCTACAGTGAAGGTATTGGCCACCAGCTATTAACTTCTGCTTGTTCCTCCTCTCCTCCTTTGGGAAGGGGGACATAGGGAGGCACCAGTGTTTGATACTGCAGTGCAGCCCTCTGCAGAGCAGGAGGAAATGTCTAACTCAGTTCCTGTCATATGTCGCATTAAGCCACGTTCACCCTCTGTGCAGACTGTATGTCCCAACTTCTCCAGCCAGAAGCTGGCCCCCATCTTCCTCTATTCTTCCCCATAAAATCTATTATTAAGGAAATGGGGTAGAAAGAGACAGAGAGAGAAAGATGTCATGAAAAAAAAAATCAGTCAAAACATACCAGCTACTGCTTCCCTCTGCATATGCATCTCAGCCTCATTATGTCACCTGAACAATAGGAATTCTCCTGGTCTATTTTAAGGTGGCAGCTGCCTTGGAAAGCTCCAAATCTGGCATTCTCTGTGTGAAATGCTGGGGAAATAAAGTTGCTTCAGATTTCCTATAAATACTTCTTCAACCAACATGAGACAACGAATGTTGGTTCCAAAGCTTGATGATGCAATAAACAGTGCTGAAACACAGCTTTGGGAAGAACCTGGCCCAGGTTTTATTTCAGAAGGAACATGCAAACATGGGATCTGGCCTGTGAACTTGAAGTGATGCAGACATGTTTTATCCTAAAGATTATAGTCAGACATCCTATATCCTTCAAGTCACCCACAAACAGCGCTTCCCTTTCAAATCCCACAGACGCCTAGTTCAGCCAGAGCAGGATGAGCTGGAATCATAAATCACTTTAACCACAAATTGCAACAGCAGCCTCTTTGGGAAGGTTGACTGAAGTTATTCTCTGAGGACAAATCAAAGTGTCTTTGTTAGCAGCTTTCACCAATCAGGAAAATGAAATGAGACTTTTGCAGGAAAAGCTTTTAAGGCCCAGGCACAGTCCTCAGAGAAAGGCTCTCTCCAGAATGGACAGGGGGTCCCAACCCTCTCAGCTAAAAGTTAGGCAGAGGAGACCTGGCAAAGGCCAAGAAAGCAGGCAGGACCATATCTCCAGGCCACAGTGATTCAGTGGAACTCCAGCCCACACTTCTTTGGCTCCTAAGTAATAAATAATTTACAGGCTGCCAAGTTCTGCTTCAGGTTTCACTCCCCAAAATTCCTAGATGTTGAAACTCCCACAGTCTTTCTTGTGCTGTCAGAAAATAGGTCTTCATTAAAATACAGGGTTGCTAAAGCATGGCATGGGGTATATCCCCAGCCATTAATATTTCTGAAACACAGACCTTGACTATTAGAATGGGCACATTTCACTGCAGAGCTGGTGATGGGGGAAGGGACATGCAGATGTCCCCAGGAGGTGAGCTGGCACTGAGCTGGGTTCATACCATGCCATGAGGGTCAGCTCCTAGATGCTTTTGGAAGGGAGTGCAACAGGGATTTTTTAACAGCAGAAATCTTTAAAATAGTGATGATGTGTGGAACACTGATGCTTTGCAGAGAAGCAGGATCTATCCCCACACACACAAAGCAAGATGTGTAGTAGACATCTGACTGCTAGAGTGGCATTCCTCTCTCAGATCTGGTCACAAAAAAGTATCAGAGGAGCACAAAATACCCCTCTGTAAAAAAAAATATATTGAAAGGAGTATGCAAGGCAATCCACTGTCTATGGATACACACCGCAGTGCCCAGCTGCAGCATTCTCTTTTGTTTCCTAGGCTGAGGGAGGGAAATAATGGTATCACTATTCAAGGGTCCCTGTCACTGCTCGCTTCACCTTTGTGGAAATGAATTTTTTCACCTCTATCACACTCCACCAGCTGCAGCCAGGGCAGCTTGGGATTTCATTAAAGGTGAGCTGGGGATGGTTATCAGATACAACCAAGGCAGCCTAGTCAGAAGCACTGCGTTTGTTGAGGGAGCCATGAAAAGGACCCTACATTAATCTTAAAAACTTCCAGGATCAATTTCAAAATAGAAAGGTGGAAGGTCTGTAGAGGACCCTTGTTTGAGTTTCCAGCACTTTTCACACCAATCCTACCTAGAAAAAAAGGAGTTAACAAGGGCTGTGAACCCTACTTGATCTACCAGGAAATAACATGGATTTGGTAAGGTAGAAAGAAGATAAAAAGAACAGTCAAAGCCAAGAAAATAAAGTATGTGATGGGTTTGGTGAAGGTCAGAGTGGGTGGCAAAACAGTGAGCAGAAGGTCCTCAAGGAAAAGGATGGTAGTTTGAAAGGATGTCACAGTAAGAAACGTTGAGCTTGTGATAAACAGATAGAGACAAAAGACAGAAGTAAAGGCAGGGAAGAAATTAAGATGGCAGACCACCAAATTTGCTTATCTAAGAAGACGTAAAAGGAATCCTTCCTAAAGGTGACTGAAAATTTACACCATTTCATTGCTTTTTAATTCAGCACCAGCCTAAGTCTTGCCATGAGGCCCAACTGAGTTAATATTTGGAATGATACTGCCTAATAAACTGAAATAAAAGATTAATTGTTTTTAAAACAAGTGTGTTATTCTGATCTTCTCTGATGCAGACAGGAAAATTTACAACAGCAAAGTCACACAACACTCTAAAGAACACTTGCAGGTGTAAAGAAGGTATTCTTTAGGGAAGGGGTCCTTACAAGTATGCTTCAAGAGACTGGTAATCTCAGCACATGTGTACAACATCAAGTGAAACCAAAACCCACCAGGTACTATGATTTCATTTCTATTCTATATAATTCCTCTCTATAGATATATACATATTCATATATATGTATATATATAAGAATATATATATATATATCTACTCATACTAAACCTGCAGGGAATTAGTCGCTCCAATGAAGTAAACTGATGTAAAGAGAAAAAAAAGTGTAAAGGGGAAAAGAATCAGGTCCAGAGTCTTTCAAACACCGATTGTTTGGCAGCTAATCAGTGCTTGAAAAGGTCACCGAACTAAGGCATTTCTAAGACAATACTGTGAACAACTTTACAATGTTAAAAGAGGGACAAAAGTATATGCCTCTGACAGATTTTACAAAACTGCCCATTGAAGACAAGAAAAACCAGATGTATGTATGTATCCTGGAAGGACATCTCAAAGCATAGTAAATGAAAGAAAAAACGTAGTTTTCCATTCTCTTGTACAAACTGATACACTTGGTAGCTGGGCTCTCTTTTCTGTTGAGCTGACGCTTCTGTGCAAAGAACAATTCCTAAATTAAGGCTGCTTGGCATTTGCCAGCACACAGCTCTTTTTAGCTGGCTATGATTTTGCTTACAAAGCATTACACAGTTGAAGTCTTCCGTGCTGGAGGTCTTTGTCAGGACAGGTCATTATATTCTAAAATAGCTCCTCTAGAAACAGGCTTTTCTGAAAATCAGGCTCAGGGAATTTGCAATGTTTTAAAACAAAGCATCCAATTACTTCGTTTAAAAGTTGTGACACAACACTTCGGAGCTGGGCCTTGAAATGTGGCAGGGCTGTCAGTACAGCAGCTGCCTTTCGCCGTGCCTGTGTGTGTCAGCAGAAGGGTGTGCGTGGCCATCTCAGCTCCTCGGACACGCTGGGTGCCAGCCGCACGCAGCAGAGACGGGCAGAGCATCCGTGCCAGCAGGGCAGGAGCAGGGAGCAGCAGGACCCTCCACCTGTGTGTGTGTGTGTGTTGTTCTTCACGGCGCCCCGGCAGCACTCAGCGGCGGGGATAAAAGCCTGATTCCCGCTGCAGTGCCCCTTTTCCTCAGCCCGGGCGGTGTGCCAGCAGGGCTGTGTGTGCTGTTTGCGTGCCAGCCCGGTGATTCAGAGCGGCAGCAGCCCCTCCGTGCCCCTGCTCGCCGCGCCACCAGCAGCGCTGTCGCTGTCACCGCCGGGTCAGCAGGAGCCTGCAGCGACAGCGGAGCCGGCACAGGAACCGCAGCCTTGGGTGCCCGGCGGCCAGGAATGGGGACACCGGCTGAAAATCCAGCAGGGATGCAAGGAGCAGGGCAGGAGTGCAGCCAGCGGTACAAGCGGCGAAAGCACAGACTGCAGGAGGAACAAAGTACACTGGGGCTGCAGAGAACAGGGAGAGAAGGGATCAAAAAGGAGACAGGTGACGAGCCAGTGGTGAGCATCACCTTCCCCAAGGCAACGGGAGCCGATATCTAAGCATCGACACTGCCGGCAAGTAACAGCAAAACCTGTGGCAGAGCATCCTTCTCTGCCTTTGCTTTCCCCTCACTTCCTGTGGCAAGCATCCCCCACCTTCCCCTTCAACCTATTTGACATAAAAATGCTGGTGAGGTGAATTTTATGGGGGAAATGGCTTTGTGTCTTTTCTTAGGAACAACACTAGAATTTTATGTCCTAAATTTGCACTGGACTGAGTTTTAAAGCTGTTGTTTTTCTCTGCCTCTGGTTTGTTTTGACAGGCAGCCAAAGCTTCCAGAAGCCCTGAGGTTACCTGCAGCTTGATAGAGCAAATGAAGCAGGGTGAGATAGAAAGCTGCCTCCCACTGCTCCTCCCTTTCCCAGGAATGCAGCACATGAATCTTGGTGCTGTTCTCTCCTTGACAGGGAGTATGCATGGAGCAGGAATCTTCCCAAGCTCAGGAAGCAAGAGTCAGTTCAGCAGCCTGGATAGAAAATACAGCATAATTTTCATATTCCCAAAGTCCTATATGGAGCAGGAAATTCACCAACTCCATATATCAAGAAGGGGAAAAATATAAACCCCAACCAAAACCAAAAAACCACAACTGCCTCAACCAAACCAGAACTAGCATACAAACTGAAAATAAAATTCCCTGTCCCATACTGAAACTTTACATCAAATCTAAAGCCTTCATCTGTCATCTGCTCAGCTTTCTTCACTGAAAAGCTTCCTCCAGCTGCTGGTTAAGCAGCAGTCAGCCCTGGAGCTTAAGTAGTGGTGATTACTGCACCAAAGAGGCTTCCCAGCTCAAATCCCAGTCATGAAGAAGCCTGCAATTACAAATACTTAAAATAATTTTCTTTTAGTTTTGCCACTTAAATGCACATCAGAAAGTCCATTTTCAAATTGTCTTTCAAAACAAAATTAATAAGAAGTCCAGCAGTCTGGAGTTAGGAATGGTGGGATGGAGGCTGTAGCTCCAAGTCCAATGTATACCATATAAAAGGGTGATGATGGTGCCATCCTTGCTTTTGTGACCACATGCCACTTTCATCCCCAAGATGTGTGTATGCAGGGACAGGATAAGCATGTGCTACCCAATCCATTGGAAATCTGGCATTTTTCAGGTGTTCCACTTCTGTGACCTAAATCATATCTTTCTGATGTACTTTCTACAATAAGAAATCCCACTGAGGAACTTCATCCCAAGAATGCGCTCTCACTGAGTACATCACTAAGCTAATCCCTCCTCAGCAGGGAGATGTTGAATCCATGGAACCCTCTGAGCTGCAACAACTAATCCATTGTACTGGTATAGTACAGGATAGTAGAAATGACCGTCTAATATTTCCAAAAGCAGGCACTTCCCCAAGTCCTTACACAGCACTAATTCTGCAGGGAAGGTGCAACAACCACTACAGACCAGACCAAAGACAATAAAAATGGGTAAAACAGGGAAAAGATCTGCTGGCCAAATACCAACAGGAGCATAACCACAGAGGCTCTCTCTGCACTCTGCCCATGGGATGTACCCAAGTTGTCACTACCAAATTCAAAGCATCCCACCTTTTTGACCATGCACATGTGCCAAGATCTACCCCTGAAAATAACAAATGTCCTCTTCATTTTATACTCACCATATACCTGTGCCTGGAATATTAGTTTCCAAACTCTTCCAGGGACAGAGGATTGTTGTCTCTAAAGACAGCTGAAAGCCATCAGGCAGTTCTTGGTTAAGCAGCCTTGTATGAGCCATTCTGCTTTGTGTTCCCCTGGTAGCAAAGGGATCTCCCTACTCCACTAACTACATCTATTGTAACATCTGCCATTAGTGTGCAAACAACTATGGCATGCAGTGTGTTCCAGTAAACCTACTGTTTCAAACACCTGTAAATGTTTACAACAGTCAAATCAAATGCTTACAAAAGGACAAAGCAAAATCCCGTATCTAAACATCCTCAAATCCCAGAGAGAAACAGCACTGGATCTTGATGTCAGGCAAACACACATCTCTCTCCTGGGTAGAGTCAAAATACAAGATCCGAACATCCTTTTCTCTCTCATTTACTCCTCATGCTTTAGAAAATCCAAATTATTACCACAGCCTTTTGTTCTTTCTCCTACTTTCACTTCTATACAAATGCAAGTTCCTGATATCAATAAATACTTCAACTAATGAGAACAAAAACAGTCTACTTCGAAGGACAAACATCTTCCAGCTGCCTTCATCCAAAACAACACAGAGCCCGTACCAAAGTTAGCCCTGGTGCTGCACTTCCCACTCCTCTGATCCTCTGCAATGCCCAAGTGATTTCCACTTTCCCTGAACCCACACAAGGCCAAAAGAAAAGGTGCAAGCTTACCTCTAGAATTTCTCCTAGCTCTGCTGCTTCAAGTGACCAGTTTAGTTGAGATCTCTCTCTCTCTCTCTCACACACACACACACACACACACCTTTCACCTGTGTTTCTCCTTCATATCCTTACTCCCATTGCAGGGAGATTTTTGGCCATATCTTAGACAAGCACTGGAGTTCATTTTTGCAGGACCAAGTCACACAGGAACACAGCCACCCCTTCCAGTGGAGCAGCACACAGAGCACTCTGTACCAAACTGTAAGTATTTCAGGTCCTTCAGAGGGAAATACCATGTTTAAGAGGCACAGATTGCTGTCTCTTAGTCACTCCTTTTTAAAAGGAGGACTTGCAATGCAAACTTAAGCAAATCCCACTTAAAATAGCATGAGAAGGAAAGAAATGCAACACAGCAATAAAAGTATCCTGTGAATGGAGGTCTTCCTTCACATCACCTCTACCCAGAGCACAATGTTCAGTCAAGCATCACTCCCAAACAACCTCTGACTAGACTTGGGGATGAGAGATGATGAAGTCACTAATATTCTGCCAGAAGGGCCTTTAAGTAAAAATACAGCAGCAGCCTGGCAGCATTTTTACTGAGATCAAAGAAATCCATTCAAGTAAGAGCAACACTATCAGTAAACAAAGGGCTAGAAGGCAAATGAGACATTCTCCCCTTACATTTTCCTACATGTACCAGAAATTCTTACATGAGAGGTAGGGAAGGAAGTAACTATGAGACCAGGAAGAGCTCCACACTTGCAGAAACCAGGCTCCTCAGCACCTGTTGAAGGCCTTTGCCACACAACACGTTAACGTGACAGGCAGGAGCTCAGTTTCTTTGGACACAGCTTGCACAGGAACATTATCAACCTCCTTATTAAGCATACTCCTCCTCACCACTCAAAGCAATCTTTTGAAGATTTTGGTTAATTTTAACTCCAGGTTATAAAGAGAGTAGCCTCAAAATCACTTAGCTCTTTTAAGTCCCACAAAACCAGGATTGGACAGCAGTTTTTATCAGTGTCCCAAGCAAAATAAAAAGTATTTCATCTTTGTCAGGGAGTCTGCAAAGCCCTTGGGATCCACAGGAAAGCAAGCTTCACTGGATTTTTAAAATTTATTGTTGTTCTAAGTGAAGGCAGGCCCAAGAAGGAAACACAATACACTATTTTTGGCTTTTGCAGAATGGTACTGCAGTATCACAGCTTGTGTTTCTTGTCTAAAATTGGGTTCATCAACCAGCTAGCCTCTTTCCACATCAATGTCAGAGCCTTCCCAGCCACCTCATCCTTGTACCTCCAATTGTGTCCTCACCTGCACTTCACCTGTTCCTTACCTGTTCCTTACCTGCTCATCCACTAATGATCTGCTGACTTTTTTTTCCCCGAAAGCTCTGACCCCAATCTGCAGAGGCAAGCTTGCCCCATAAGAATAAGGCTGTGGCAGTGACCACAGCCAACCCCAGAGCCCCATGCAAGGCCACTTTTTCTAACAGGGCCACGAGACATGTATGTCATTTCAGAAGTTCTTCTAACATCCCTGGAGAGCAGAATAAAATGCTTTTACACTCCACAAACACACCGTCCAACCTTTTACACTTCCCAAAGCTGTGTTTTGCTGAAACAGTAGCAAGGAAGTATTTTCAGTTTCGAGTACACCCACAGGATGAGATCACAGCACGGGTGACATGAACTCCAATCCAGTTCACGTCATACAATTGTCACAGCACCACTGCTGGCCCAAGCTGCAGCCTACAAGCACAGAGTCTGAGGTCTCCACGAATGCACGGTGCCATCTGTTGTGCACTGCAATTTCCTTGCTCCCTTCTTCACCTCAGGCCCCACCACAGGCCAGGCAAATGATCACTGTAGTGGCACATTTTCCTGTGCCAGCCCTTGTTTGAGAATCCCAGGCTACTGCACTACTACAAAATTGCAGCTGATGCCGAATAGCAATGTCTCCTGTCTCTAGATGTGCTGTAACCAATGGCCTTGTTCCCCACAGATAAGTTATCTGTGTTCACACACCAAGTGTCTCAAGGAGGAGCAGCCAAAATATAGGAGGCTAAACTCTCCCAGAGCCATCAAAAGTGATACAGGAGGGAACAGCATGCAAGCTAAACAGCAAGCCAAAGTTTACTGTTTAAAAGCTGCAGAGGACTTGCTTAAGTCTCACAGGATTTTTAAGAATTCACCTCACTTGTTTTTGAAATCAAAGGCCTTGTAAAAAGTAATTTTTAGCATCTCACAACAACATTCTACCAAAATGGTCTTAACGTAAGTTAGAGTAAGAGCCCTGGTCTCCATCATAACAACCAAATGATCCTCTCATCTCAGTTCTTCAGCTACAGCTGTAGAAGTTGACCAGCTGCTAGCAGGTTTCTGCCTAACATTTGAACACAAAGGAAAAAGTCACAGAAGTCCAGATATATTATACCCAATTCATTAATTCTCAAACAATTTCAAAAGCCAAAATCTCAAGTTTCTTGCAGAAGGTGGATTTTTGCTTAGCTTGCTGTCTTTTCAAAGTCACGGAAAGACATTTGGCATCCAGAATTCCATTAAATGAGACATTTCTTGTTTTCTCTTTAACAGGAGGCTTAATTGAAGGCTTTCAAGTGTCCAAGTAGTATGCATGAAGCTCCACTTGGCACCTTCCAAAATCAACAGAACTCTTTGCCACCTATACAGAGAGGGATACTCGTCAACAGCTTGTCACTGTGCCGCAGAAACTTAACACAGGGAATGAAAGATGGATTATACGATTTGGCTTACAGACTATGACAGTAACTCTAAAAGGACAGCGAATATCAGTTCAGGACAAAACATACTTTATTGTACTGTAATGTCAGAAGTACAAGAAAAGTACTGCAGAGAACCATGCTAATGGCGCTTCCAGGCTAGGGTCTGTGAAGGACAGAAGTACAAGATAATGGGGTACTACTGTACTCAGTGCAAAAACTGATTCATTTGAGGCACAAGTACACTATTGTTTAAGCAGCTTGATTCAAGCACAGCTCTGGTATGTGATCTACTCTGTTTTCTTTCTACGTGACATTTCTAGAACAAAGCTACCTTTACATGAAAGAGGCAGTAGATTCAAGTCAGGGGTGTCCAACTTGCCACTTGGCAACTAAAAAAAATGAAGACAAATACTCTGTATAGTCACCCTCCACATCTTAGTTTCAGATATGGAGCTGTGGCTAAAGAAGGAAAGTTATTCTGAAAGGTCAGAAGCCAGATCTGTTTGGCTGGGTGGGGTTCCCCCCCTTTCCTGTGTCTGTGGGTAATTTATTTCACATTGACCACAATTTATCCAATAAGAAAAAAAACCCACAACCAACTCATATCTTAGGTAAGAAATCATACATATCTAACATTCAAATAAATTTCAGCCCTTGAGATCCTAACTTATGGCTTAAGACACAATGAAAGTGTTTGGGCACCCTTGAGTTAAGTTAATGAAGAGCATTTTAGCTAAAAAAGGCAAGCAAGATCACTGTTTTAAACAGAACTGACCTCTACAAGAACAAAGCAGGAATCCAAGTCACTAGTTACTACTAGGCTGACATGTACTGCTGCCCAGAAAAATAAAAATATAACATTACAACAGAAAGGTTCAACAAAGTTGAAAGACAAAGGTTTCAACACCAGAAGCAGCATTTGAAAACAAGCTGTTTAAGTTAATTTTTTCAAGAGATGCAGATTGCATAACTCTATGCATGAACAAACATGCTGGCAATCTTCTCCTTTTACAAAGCAGCTGTGTTTAACATAGGAAGTTCTGGGTTTAAAGAAAGCTACTTGAAGAAGAATTAAGATTTGCAATTCCCTGTCTAACTTAATGAGATTAGTAGAGAAACGAAAAAAAATGACTACTGAAACCATAGTTTCTCAGTGGATCCCTATCATTACCAACACAGCTGGATTTGTAAGCAATGCAAGACTAAACAGACAGCTATTACTTTATATTATTACTATGCTCATAAGTTACATCTGTTAAAGTTTAAAAAAGCCAAGCAGTTTTGCCCTATTTCAAGGATAGTTTCCAATCAACACCAGTTTACACGGCGAATGGGACTTCATGAATAAACAAGGAATGGTGACATCTTTGGGTCAAAAATGACAAGAAATAATGGGCTCTGTGCTACCAATCAACCTCAACAAGAATATGGCACATGGGCCAGCCCAAGCTGTACCAACACTGAACCTTTAGCACTCAGCACAAATTCGGATCTCTTCACTTCAGCTAGCAAACCAGATGAAAAGGCTAGGTTAAAAAAGCCCAAAAAACCAAAAACCTAACTAAAAACTTAAGCCAAAAGTTGGAATATATTTTTTAAAAAAATCTGTAGTTCTAAAATAACTTGATGCTGACATCAGTTTGTGCAAACTAAAAAAAAAGTTCACTGAATTTCTCTCCAACAAAAGACAAATCCTGCAAATATTTTCCTTTTAGCCCACTGTACCTGAAGATACAATCTCAAATCTAACAGATGTAAATGAAAGAGAGAAAAAGTTACAGCATCTGCACAACATTCTTTCTACAAACAGCTGCTGGAGGGAAAGTAAAATATAAAAGGAATAAAGAAAGGAAGGTTCCATCTGAAATATTCTCACAATCTTTCCCACTTTGTAGTCCATGAATCCGACTCTGATGCTAAGGTGACAGTGTATGTAAGCAGATTTTTTTGTTGATTTTATTGTATTTGAGTTTCAATTGAAGAGAACCTGAGAAGAGACTGGAGCCTCTTCAGGAATTGTCGGATGGAACATGCTCCTCGAAGCCTTCGCTCTCCCGGACCAAGGCTCTTTCCAGGATAACGCGGCCTTCCTTGTAGCGCTGGCTGTCTTCAGTGGCAAACTCATAGATCCAGCCCAGTTTGCTGTTGCAGTTCTTGCAGCTCACGTCTCGGACCATGTGGCGGCCAGTGAGCATGACCCGGTCCTGAACTTCACTGTACTGCAGATTTACCACCTGGGACAAACACACAGTGCACAGGGAACACAAAGGATTAGTCTGCCTAAGGAAACATGGTAAATGACTTTCAGCACATTAGAAGGAAAGAGCTTGAGGCACTGCACACGAACTGAAAACTGCAGCGCAAAGAATCTCCTTCATGAGAAGGTAACACCTTAAAGATGTGCTTCACATTGATGTAAAACCTGCACATTCTACCTGAGAGACGTGGATTGCTATCACAAAATATGCAAAAGTGCTGTGTTCAACTCTGGGTGAGAAACTCCCAGTGAACAGCCTGTGAATTTATATTAATACAGTTGTAATCTCTGTAACCCACTTCTAGCAGCTGACATGCTCATCAAGTCCCAGAACTCAGAAACAAAATATTAAAAGAGATACTTCTTTAAAAATCTTGTGGTACTTTTGAAATAATTACCTAAGAAAAAGTCAGGGTCGGTGGCTGAGAATGTAGATATGAAACATGCACCTTTTTGTGTGCTATACCAGCAGTTTAAAATACACTTTTAACTTCTTTTGCAGCACCACCACAAAACCAAGATGTTTAAATTCTTTGAAGAGTTGATGTCAGAACTGTACACAAACTGCTGATATACAGATTCTAAAAGACAGAACTGCAGTGCTTCCTCAGCTTTGCTCCTGACTGCTTCAAATGTAGAGCTTCTGACTGCAGAAATGCAAAAACTCAAACTGTGGTAATTAAACCCCACTATTTAACATTAAAAAAATCTGAGCTCTAGGATCTAGGATCTAGTGCTTATTGGAGGAAAAAATCTCTCACTACTGATGAGATTCACAATACCAGAAATCCCAGAGCAAAACATACTTAAGACACTACTGAAGCCTCTATCAACTCTGCCCATGGCCAAATGGCTTATAAGAAAAAAACAAAACTAAAATACACCAAGCATTATATGACCAGGAACTTTGTGAGAAAGCAAGGGACAATTACAATTGCTTCAATTAATCTAATGGACAAGTTTATATGCAAGATTAATAAATAATCCTGCAATTCACTCAAAAATCATGACTTCTGTATTTTAATCTATTGAATCTCATCAACTAAAAACTATTAAACTAAATCAGAGTATTATTGCCTGTAAAAAAGATTGTGATTGATTGTGGCAACATAAGTTGCCAGACTACTGTTAACTTAAATGCATTTCAGGAATTAAGACAAAATATCATCTAGACTTTTTTTTTGAACTGCATAAAAGTAAAAACACCTTTGGAACCCCTTTGACAGACACCAGATACTCTCAGAGTGAACTTGAGGTTCATATTACAGAAGTCTCTGAAGCTAAAACTCCATCAGTTTTGGCCTGATGCCTCTATATACAGTCTTCTTTATAGTCTTTCGGTATTGCAGACAAAACTAATTTAAATAAGTTACCCATCAACAGTAAATGTCAAATGTGATTTCAAACACAGTATAAAATAAAATAAAAATAAAGGTTAAAATAGTAATTATGCAACACTTTAGCCAAGAAGTTTTTCCGATCTCTTGACAGATTCATATCCCACAAACTCATTTTTCAAAAGTAAATAGCAGTTCCTCCAGGTTCTTACCAACCTTGTTAAAAAGAAAGGCCCTTCCTGTGGCCCCTGTAAAGCGAGTGGAGATGAGCTCAGAGCGGTTGGTCAGGATTGTGTCGCAGTTTGCACAGGAGAACAGGCGAGTGCCCCCAATATGATCCAAAAAAATTCTTCCCATTTTTAGAACTTAGGTAAGTTTATACTCAAGACCTGAAAGCAAAAAGAAACATCACGTAAAAAAAGCATTATAGCAGAAAAATTGAAACCCCCAAACATCCCATACGTACGGCAGAATATCCTTCTAACTAATTCAGCTAATGACTGCTCGAAGTCATTCCTCTGTTGGTGAATTACTGAACTTACAGTCTCCCTTCACCCTCTCAAGACAAGTTCTTTCCCAAAGTGACCATTTTACCAATAAGATGACTTAAATACAAACTAATTACATTAAATGAGAAAAACACAAACCAAAACCTTAAAAATACAGTTCAGACTTCTGCAGAGCCCTACCGGCCCCTACAGTTCTTAAACTCAGAAGCTTCAACTTCCTTTAACACAATACTGAAATTCTATTTCAGTACATTCCCAACAACTCACTCATCTTAGTCAGCACTAAGAAATGAAGCACTGAGAATTACACTGAGTCACCAAGACAATTATAGCTTAATTTTCCCAGGTCACCCCCACTTTTTAAAATACATATTTATAATGTCACTTCCCCATAGCTTTGCACAATTTATGACACACGATCACACAACCCCACCACCCAGAATGTTGGTATAGCACCCTGGCTGCTGTATTTGACTTGACACTCCTTTGTTTCATATATACACCAACACAGGAAAGGTTTGGATGCTATTTCACACAATAAACAATCCACCCAGTCTTTACACCAGACAGTTTTATATACGAATGTTTTAAGTTGTCTAATCCAAATACAAAATACTGTATCATTTATCCAAGATACTTCCAAAGTCTCATCACTAAAATAGCTCAGCAACTCCAATGAGAAAAAAAACAGAACTTAAAAGCTTTATAGCACATGACCTGAGTGCCTGATAAATCAGCCTCTTCACTGCTTAGGAAAATTAAAGTGTCTCACCAACTTCACATCAACTAACATAAATTACTCAAAGTTAACTAGTGAGTAGGCACAGAACATATAGCTGAAAACTTAAATCACGAAGGATGATATAACATGACAAAGGAATTGAATTATGATGTTATTTCCCTTTCAACTGCAGAAGTTTTACGACTAAACTTCTATAGTTAAACAAGTTAAATGTACCTCCATTTATGCTTCAGATGTGCAATCAGAAAAATGTATTGTCTCTGCTTTTGTCATACAGAGCAATGCAAAGTAAATCTGACACACTGCAATATTAGAATTGTGTGGGTTTTACTTTTCAGAATAGGAGACTGTGCTGTTCATAGAGAAGTCAATCAAATTTTGTGCTCATCTAATTGAATATTCTAAGTCAAACACCATTAAGGAGCACAAATACCTAATTTAAACTCATTACAAGTTTTAGAGGATCAGTTTTTTAAAGCCTACTCTTGACACGCACAAAGCAAATGGACTAAAACTTGCACCTGCACACACAGAACTTAACACAGCATTTTTACATCTAAAAATCAGAAGTCACTGACATAATGATTTTTTCCAATTGCTTTATTTCACACTTTCTTTTCTTACAATGTGAGGCAACAAAAAGGGTTACTAATATTGAACAGAGTTATTTTAGCTCAGATTCCTTACCTTCAGATTTTTCAAATCACTATTCATCTTCTGTATCCCATCTGAAGGATACATAAAAATTAAAAACAATGTAATGACTCTTCCTTTTAAAGGTGATATAATACCCATTTCTCTTCTTCAAAGGATAAATAAAGCAGGTCTGAATGTTAGAGGTGTGACTCCATTCAAAAGACAGAAAGCATTTTCATTTAGATTTCTTTAAGCTTTATACCTTTCTCATATGCCTTTATCTTTCCCAGGAAGCAAAAGCAAAAAAAAATAAAATGTGAATAGTGACAGAATGAAGGAAAATCAACAGACAATAAGTGTGAATAAATAAGTATCAGTAAAAATCTCCAGCCAGAAGAAACCACAAATACAAGCAATTAAGGCAATTTTAACAGATATGCCCATAAGGCACTTGGCCTAGGTCCATGTGCCATCGTTCTTAATTTTGGATGTTACATTTGTGCTGATTGTATTGTAGATTCAAAACAATTAAATGATCATAAGTTACAGTAAATGTGGAATCAGCACCCAAAGGAGTATTTCTTTCAGAGTAAACACAATGCCCACCCTGTCAGTATTTTTAGAAGGTAACATAGCAGAAATCCAAACCCATCCCTATCTCACCAAGAGCAACACAAACACAGAGCTTGGTGTCCAGAACAGATCCTTTACACAGACTGACCCTGCACAGCATGACATTTTGGAAAATGCACCTAAACACTTCAAATGCAAGTGCATCACCTGCCTAAAATCATAATTCATGTCAGTGCCCTCAGAAAAGCAGTAGCCCAGAGACACTAAAAATGGAAATTAAAAACTTCAGAAGGCAGCACAAGTGCAATTCAAACAAGCAAGTTAGAAGTCACAGCAACATACAAATGTATTACTTCTGGATATGGCATTATGGCATGGACTGAAGCCTTAAGTCCCAAAGATCTCAAACATTAAAATAAATGCATAAATAAAGATAGTCAAAGATGTAAGGCTGAAAAATCTGCCTAGTAATACAAGGCCTAAAATCCTACTTATTTATGTCACCTTAAAGAGCTGAAAGTAACCTAAAGTCACAGCAGAATTTAACAAATCAATTGGTACCAGAAAAAACTTTTTTTTTTTCAGAATATAGTGCATAAGGAAACGTATATTCTTGAAATAATACACATTTAAAAATTTAGAAAATTAAATTCTACAATCAGCACTGTTACAGTCAAAACAATGTAGATTTTGTGTCTGTTTTCTTAAAAAAACTACTAAAATACTGTAAGGTTACTAGAGTGTCTAACATTTTCAAAGTAACCTCTACACTTACTACTACCTGACAGACTTCAGTCAAAATACATAGCAGGCTACAGCTACCTCTGACCTCAGTTTTGATTATTGATTTCAATGAATTTGTAAGGGCCCAGCTGAAGCATTATAAAACTAGTCACCTCACATTAATCTTTATGTTACTGCTCACAGGAGCAAAAACTATGAAAAAAGTTACAAAATGATTGCTAGTAATGCAGACTTAAAATGCCACACATTATCATGAATTTTCTAAAAAACCTAATACGGAATTTTTGCCTTTTTCTCTCCTGTAAAATAGAAAAACAAATTTCAACTTGGAATCATTTCACAATCCCCCCTTCCTTTTTCTTCCCCCAAGCTAAAAACATAACGTTCACTTGTAAGACCAAATGAGAAGGTACTTGCTGTGGATAAAGACTCCTCTCTCCTTATGTAAGGACCTTGAATCCTGTAGGGTATACTTACTGCACACAGGAAAAAAACAGAAGCACAACAGAACAAGGGAAAAGCAATTTTCCATTGCTCTCAGGCTCCTGCCCCTTACAAACAGAAGTGGTGTGTACAAAGTCACCCAAGTTAATGATGCAGATTTTTTTCCCTATAGTTTCACTGCCAATCGAAAAGGTGCAGGCGTCTATTTATGTTCACACATGCATAAATTATCTGAAAAAGCCACTTATAGGCAGCTTTAATAGGCAGTGGGAGGACTCTCTTAAATGAGGAGAAGCCAAAGAATTGTGAAACATTAAAGCATTTCTAAAGCTTAAGATCCTCCAAATAGAGGGAGGAAAATACAGTGAGTGCACTTGGCCACTCATTCACTACTTACCCTTAAAAACACAGAAAATAATTTCCACTGGTCCAGAGAACCAGTCCAGTTCCCAAGTGCTACTTACAGCTCCAGAAAGTGACACTACTGTATCCCACCAATTCCATCATGCTACCAGCAGAATTTTCAGAAGTAGTGGACAGGGATCTCAGTTATTCACAAAACCAAATGCTGAGGAAAGAACAGATTTTTTTGGCCCATGATTTCACTTTTAAAATCAGCAAAGCATTCTCTATTGGGTATGTATCAGTGATGAAGTTCTATTGCTCCTACCTTCATGCAAATTACCAAACACAAGTCATTATATTAAATGAATGGCTGCAATGTAAGAATGGCAGGCTTATTTACTTTCCTTTATGGGATATAAAGTATCTGTTGCTTGTCTAATCCCCCCAGTTCCAAGAGAGGGGCACTTTCATGAACTGAGAGATGATGACACTGCCATTATTCAGCACCCAGACCACGTTCCTGAGAGGACCTTTAGGAGAGCAATCAATGATAGCTCATATTACCTAGCAGTCAAGCTTGTTGACAGTGCATGATTTTGACAGTACATTATTCTAGCATAAACCTTGATACCACTTCTCAATCATACTTCCTCCCTGCATGCTTCTCCCAGTGAGCGCATGGACAGACAGGAAACACAAGCACTTTGTCTGAGAGCTATAATGTGTATTCCCAGAGTAGTAGCTCCCAGACTCTCCAAACACCTTCAGTGTTGATTTCAGCAACACTGAGCAACAACCATATCAAAGGGCTGACATTCAACAGCTTAAATTTGACCATTGTCTGCACACACACCCTGAAGCACCACTTGGCTGGTATTTGTACTACTGCATATGCCCACCTTCACCATCAATAAAGAATGAAAAGGTAACACAAAAAATTATTTATTAACATCTTTAAAACTAACAGTCAGTGTTTTCTTGTCCTGGAATACATCCCTTGAAGACATAGGACCATCAACACTTGGGACAGCCAGCAAGCACTTTCTGTATACACACTGGACTGTGGATATTTCACAGGAGGAGCCTCAGTGTTGCTTCAGCACCATCTACTGCATTCACATCTACAACAGAGAACAGCTGCTAGTTAAAGGACAAAAACCTGTGACCGACTCTCTTTCACCATTTTACCAACTAGGAACATTTTCCTTTGTGAGCAAATAAGCACTCTACTCTTTAAGAAAGGGCTATGCATTCCCCTAAGCACACTGAAACACTCTCAAGATGCACTTACCCCAGAACCAGGCTGAAACTTCATCATGGCATCTCAGGAACTGGGCTTCAGCTTCCTCTTCTCATCTCAGAGATGGACAAAAAGGGAAAGAGAATTCTTAGCACAGCTGCACAAGACTACACAATAAAGAATCATAAAGGAAAAAATAAAACGCTCCTCACCTTCCCAGGTTTCCCTGCTCACAGGTGAGGGTGCATCCGAAAATACACACGTGGTCAGTCTCTTAGGAGGTCGGAGATTCAATGTCTGCCACCATCTTCTGAAACTGTCCAAGTAAACAGGGCCTGGCCTCTGCCTACATGCAGAATTGAAACCACCACATGTAGCCAAGTGAGGAAAGAAACTGAACTGGAACAGCATACTGTGCTCTTCAGAACCATCTAGCTACTGTAGCAAACTGTGAAAGGAACTTAATATAGTCCAATGACAGAAGAGGTTTTGGCAAAGCCATGGAGGCTGTGCCCAGATGCAGGGGACAGCACCCACCAACAAGAGGCTGCCTTGCAGGATGAAAACATCCTCGTGCAAGTCGCAGCAGTGTAATTTTGTATTGCAGGTTGCAGTAGTATCATTTCCTACTGCAAACTGGATTTTTTCCTAGGTAAGGCGAGCACTGAGATACTGGCATTTAAATTTGTTTACGTCATATTGGTGCACTCAAACACTAATCCAGGGTACTCTGTTTCAAGTTTACAGAGAGCAGAGTCACACAGATGAGTGCTTGCTTCTCATACAGCCCCCTATCTCAGCATCTCCCACAGAGTAACTTAAACCCTCACAATACTCTTGTGAGATAACATATAAAAGTATTAGTTTACAAATGGTATCAGACTCAGATTAATTTTCTTTCCCACCACTACACAGAGTCCAAAACCAGCAACTAGACCTGTCACCCTGCTTCTTTTTCCCTTCATTTTCCTCCTTTCCTATTCCTAATTACTCCACTGTTTTTAAGAAAGCTGTATTTCCTTGTTTTGTAATAAATGTATTCCTATACTACTTAAACAGTTGAGACAACTTTTGTCTATGAATCCATTCTGCAACCTTCTGAAAGCTAAAGTACACATTTTCTGTTTTCATTCATTTTAGTGCTGAAGTGATACAAAACTTCATCCAAGACATCCCTGATTTTATGAGTAATTAAAAATGAAATCCAATTAATAGCCTTTTAAGAAATAGTGTAAAGACAACCATCATCCAAACCAGTGACATCCAGATGGCAGAAAGGACACTAAGTGCACATAACCAAGAGATTTTTATATTAACTAGAAAGGTCCTAAATGTAGGCAAAGGCTCCAAAATTAGAGGTCACCTTGCTAACAAACATCCACATGTGTACAGACATTTCATTTACGCATTTAGCAAGTAATTTTTAAGTTAAACCTTGCTTAAGGGAATTACATATTTCAGTGGGAGCTGAGCAACCCAAGATTTCAACACAGGTCAAATGTTAGTAAACCAAACATGGAGCTGACTTGGACAACATTCTTTCAAGGTTGTGATGATTACCATGTTAAATACTATATATAAATATGTGTACAGCTCTCAGTCTGTGACAAGTAACAAATCCAGCCTGCTCTTGTCATCTTCTCTGCTGGGCTTTGAGATGCAGTTTCATTTGTCCTCACACACTTGGCAACCACATTTGAAACTCACTCGTCATTATTAAAATCTATACACAAACAATAAGCTCTGCATCTCTAAGTATTGCCCTAAGTACGGAAGTGAAAGTAGCAGATGACAGAAGCCTCCAAATAGTATTTTTCAAGACTGCTTTAGAAAAAGAGAGCAGCACTTAAAACCTAACAGTTTTGTTTGCCACACACGCAACTTGAATTCAGCCATCCAGAATGAGGGTCCATATAAAAATATATATAGGATTATCTATACAGCAGTGTCATACAGTCATGTGAGGGAATGTTTACAACTGAGGAGCAAGTTCCCTCCCTTTCAGCCATCAGTCATAAACATTAGTTAAGCTAATGGTTAATCCCATCAGTCATAAACATTAGTTAAGCTAATGGTTAATCGAGAGCCACTAGCTGCTGACATCAAGAGCTGTTCTGTGATACCACTTTCGAAAGAGCCCTGCCCTGTTTCTCTCTCATAAACCCGTGTGTACTTTGTTAATCCCTCAGTCTAACCCGAAACCCGTGTTTAATGTTTAAAAAAAACAAAGACGAATAATTTATAAATTCTACGGCAATATCAGTCCAAAACACGGCCTTTATTCTTAAATAAACACGCTGGATTAATCGAATCACCTTGCTTGCACAGTACAGATGAGGGTTGTGCACAAAGTAACAAATGAAGCAGACAGACAACAGTCCTCACATTAATTTTTGCTTTGACTTAGAAACCTTTCCCAGAGTGGAAAAGGGCCGGCAGAGTATTTCAGCTCCCTGGGAACCCATACTTCCACGGGCAAAGCCCCAACCAGAGCGCCAGCAGGCGAGCGTGCCTCGCTGCTGAGCGAGCCGCGAGCACCTCCACGAAGCAAACAAGCAGCGCGGCTGGATCCGTGACAGCTCCCCGCGGGAGGCACCCGTCCGGCGGGGACACGGCGCTGCTCGCTCCGCCGGCCGCGCTCGGCGAGCGGCACCTTGGCCCGGAGAGGGGCGATGCGTCAGGCGGAGCCGCCACCCCCCGTGCGCCAGGGCAGGGCGGTTCAACCCCCGCGCCAGACCCGCGGCCGGGCCCGGGGTGGCGCTGCGGGGGGCGCCGGTGCCGGTCCCGGTGTCGCCGGTGCCGGTCGCGGTGCCGCGCACACACAAAGCCGCGCGCGCGC
>VXBI01001425.1:0-120267 GCA_013397375.1 Toxostoma redivivum | reverse complement strand
CCCGGGTCGCCTCACGGCCGCGCCCGGCGGGTCACGCCGGGGCACGGAGTCACAGAATTACAGAATCGCAGAATTATAGTTATGGAATTACAGAATCACAAAATCATCACGGCTGGAAGAGACCTTTAAGATGATCTAGTCTGATCGCCCACGCAGCACTACCACGGTAACCTCTAAATCACTACACTACACCACCCAGCACCATGTCCAGAAGCCTCACGAACACCTTCAGAGATGGTGACCTCCCTCGACGTTCTATTTCAATGCCTCACCACCCTAAAAATGGCAATTTTTTCTGTCTAATCTGAATCCCCAGTGTCTCAGTTGAAGGCCATTTGCTCTGGTCACCGCAGACATGCCAGAGAAGACCAGCCCCACCTCCCTCCAGCATCCTCTTAGGTAACTGGAGAGCAATGGGCTCTCCTCCAGGCTGGACAACCCCAGCTCCCTCAGCCATTGCTCACAACCTGTGTTTTCTAGACCCTTCATGAGCCTTGTTGCCCTTTGCTGGGCACGCTCCAGCACCTCAGTGTCCTTTCTGAAGTGAGAGGCTCAGAACTGAGCACAGTACCAGTGCTGAGGATGGCTGTCAGGGCAGTGCTCAGTGCTGCAGGTGTTGGGGGAGCTGGAGATGGAGCCAGGCCTGGAGCCAGTGTCAGAGCCAAAGCTGGAGCCTTATGGCAGCTCTCAGCCCTTCCTCACCTGCCAAGTTTCATTTCCCAGGCACCTGTCACTCGCTGCCCTGAGCCTGGTGCCCTCCACTCCCCCTCTAGAGCCTCCCAGACACCCTTGCCTCCCTCACAGCCTGGCAGAAATTCCCACTCTCAGGGGAGCTGAATGCCAGAGCCACCCAACACCTCCCTGCACCCCTAGAGCACATTGCCATAGGCCTGGCTTGGAGGAAGGGGAATCCTGTCTCCAGGAACCTGCATTCCCAGGGATTTGGCCTACCCTGACTGCGAGCTTCACCACACTATGGGGCCCTGTGAGGCTTGGAGGTGTAGAAAGACACAGAGATGACTTTTGGCAACATCCCACCTCAGTGAAGCTGTGACGTATGCTGCTTGCAGACTTGCAGGCCATTTTAACATTGAAATCTTTGTGGGATATCTTAAACACTGTCCACTGTGGAGATGAAAGATCAGAGGAGAATGAGGCAAAGTGTGGCCCTTGGCCATTGTTTGCAAAAGCTGTCAGTTCTCTACCAGTTTTAAGTGCTCACAGACTGTGTCCTTGGCAAATAGTGGTCTTGGACAAAATACAATGGAAAAAAAATTCCTTTTGAGGATTTGTTGGTTATGAAAAAGAGATGCAAAAACATGTTGTTTTCCTTCTATGGGGGAAGCCATGCCATTTTGAGGATTTCTGTTGTAGAGAAAGTATTTTCATTCCTGAGGCTATCCATGTGTATCACCAGAGGAGCTGCAGTAATGGCAAGAAGGAATGAGTCAGCAGGATTCTCCTGTCATTTCACACAGAGGCGAAGGGGCATCTCTGTGAACATACAGCACACAGGACATGCTTGCATACCCAGCTGTTCTTCAGCCTGTGTCTTTTGCATGGATTCTTTTATGAAAAGAAATGACAAGGTAACAGAGAACACATCAGCCTGTGTGAGCGTAGATAGTCAGTGACAGGTCAACAACAATGTGCTACTGTTTGCTTTGGACAGACCTGCAGAAAATCAGATCTCTTCAGCTCTGGCCTGATCCTGAGCAGAGATGAGCACTGACATTTCTCACTGGCCTCTCATCAGCCCCTCTTTAGATCATGGAAAGGGAGTGAAAGGTGTTAAAGCAATCCATCAGACAGCAATCACCACTTGGTTAACAGCACAGGAACAGCACAAGTACAGAGAATATTAGAAGGAAGCCATAAAACCCTGCCTGGGGCCCCATTTACTTCCAGCAAATGGAGGAAACAACTGGTCTAACGGTGCCCCCTTTGTTAACAGGCTGACCTGATCTGCTGCTGATCCTTGCTGGGTAACCACGAGCTGTGTCTCTGGTGGATCTGCTCCGTCTTGTCACAGGAGCTATACAAAGGTCCATGCCTTACTCATCTCTGCATAGCTCCATGGAGATCACCATAAACAAAGCCAAAACAGAGCAGAAAGAGAGTCAAAGCAAAGTGGTGCTTTAGTCAGCACTGGTGACTGGCTCTTATCTGGGGCCCTGTGAGCTCAGCTCTGCTGCTGAGGCACCCACACATCCCAAGGAAAGCTGGTTCTTCCTTCTTCATTTTCCCTCTTACAAGGGGCAGAGTGATGCTCTCTGCCTTGCTGGAAGGTTGCAGGTTTGCTTAAGTACCCTTCTCCAATCTGAGCATATGGAGGGGTTGTATGTCCGAATATTGCAATCATCACAATAATATTACCATGAAAACAAAGCAAAGCCCAAAACCTATGAATAGAATTAAATTCTCAGCAATAAGAAGGGTAGCTGTACCAATCAGAGAGAAACCAAATTGACCATGAGACAAGCAGAGAATGGATTAGCCTGTGCTTGACAGATGGTGCCAGGGACTGATGTTTTTATTTCCCTCGCAGAGGAGCTTAGAGGAAGGGGGGATAGGGGAGGGTGAGGTATGGCACGTTTAATAGAACAAAGCAGCAGGCTGTAGCAGCTCTGCTGAAAAACACTAAAAATACCAAAAGCAATTTCCAATTAGCTTGTAAGGGACATGCTACGTGTCAGCTACAGAGTGAAAAACAGGATCAGCAGTATTGTGCCACATGGCACTTTTAATTTTCAAAGCAGCCTGAAAACATTAGTTAATTCTCCTCTGACATAGGGAAATGCAGTGCAGTCAGCAGTTTGCTCCTTTACTTCTTATGCCAGGTTTTGGGAAGACCCTGGCCCTTTTCCACAGCTAATTCATATCACAATAGCTCAAATTACTCTGGAGGAGTCAGTCTTCTCTGCAGCACTACTGAGCAAAAAAGGCTGTGTTAGGTCTGGAACTTAATGAACCAGAGAAAAGGGAGATGCCCACACCCAACAGCCTTAGTGAGACCCACCTTTAATATTTGCCCCATCTAAAGCCATTTTTCAGTGCTATGAGCAACTCTATAGGAAGCATTTCAGAGAGAATTGGGTAACTGAGGAATCAATCACAATCGCAGACAGAACTGTGTAGTGAAACTTAACCACCAACAAATTAATCTAATTAAAACCTGTGACAAAACTTCAGTGGAATTCAGCAGGACCTGGGTATATCCCACTGAATGAGCGTCAGGGCTTGGGGGCTGCTTGCTGCTTGTGCACATCTTCTCCCTTTAAAAATTCACAGCTCAGTGGGTTTTGTTCCTGCTCTGTCTCCAGAACCACTAATAGTCTTTTGGTACGCTTGTGGATTCCTGTGTGGCAAAGTTAAGCCTACCAAACCAGGCATGCCTGAGGTGGAACAATGATGCAGTGGGATTTTCCATTGCTGTTTCTTCCATGCCCAGCATTTCTGGCAGCAGAGAGGAGGCAGCTGAAATACAGAGCCAGGCTTACAGGCTGGGATCTCTCTGGGAGATAGCATGACTCCTCACTGCCCCCTCTGTGCCTTCTCAGCTTTGCCTCGCATCAAAGGCTGAGTTCATCCCACGAGCTGCTCTTGTTATTTGGCAGTGGCTACTGATAGCCTATGCTTTTCAGAGGAGATGGTACAGCCTGCAGCTTCATTCTCATAAGGTAAGCCGACTGACACACACAAAAAAGGCATTGTCTTTCATTCGATATCACCAGCAGACACACACTGCTTTTGGCTCACCTGAAAGCTGACACAGGCACAAGTGCTACTTACAGATATTTTTTCAGATGGTTGTATTTTTTTGCCAGGGGAAATTATTTGTGCAGTTAATCTCAACATCAAAAGATGAAGGTCAGTGATGAAGCAGTCCCTCCACACCCTCTCCATAATGACAGAGCTGGTCTCATTACCCTATCACCATACCTAGTAGCTGTTGGCTGGATTTCAAAAGGTGTTAAAGTGTAAAACCCCAAAAGACCTAGGAGCCATATCAGAGAAAGTGCTTAATGTCCGAAGAGGGACTTTGAATTCCCGTGCCATTATAAAGACATCAGGAATGGAGCCAGTAAGCAGGCCTGGTGCCAGGGAATGCAGAACGGTGTCCTGCAGAAAGGAGGAGTCATGGCTGTGCACACAGCAGTTCGGGGAGGCAGCAGACGGACACAGAGCCCCCTGAAGCCAGGCACTGCTGCAGCAAGCTTCACTGCCATGCCCTAGCAAAGAAAGCATGGTTGCTAAGTAGGATGGATGGCGATACAAACATATCACAGTGGGGCAAGGATCTTGCAGGATCATTGCTAAGCCTTCTCTTTTTCTTCCTCCACAGTGAAGGACATTTAGTGAAATAAGGAGAACTTTCAGGTTTAAGTCTGCAAGTCCTGTCTTACAAATCCTGTCCAATGGCAATGCTCTGCAAGATCACATAAGTTATCACTTTACTTTGGGGGAGATTTTGTCAGGTGTGCAACTCATGGATGACAGCCATCTGATTATGCCACTTCCTCCACACAAAGGCTTGGTTTGATGCACATATGTTTGAGAGGAGAGAGGATGCCATGGGGTTGTGCCCCACTGACCCATCTGATGCAATGGGCCAGCTGCAACTCCCCTGTATCTTATAGGTGATTTCAAGGGAGCTTTTCTCCTCAGCTGAGAAAGTAAAGCTGAAAACATTCCCTTGGCACAGAAAAACGTCACAACAGCTGTCTACTAGGAGATAAACAGTTCGGGGGAGAGCAGCAACTCCAATGCACGTGGACTTCATCAGAAAGTCTGGGCTGTCCCTATTGTTTGTAAGCACTGGGTGAGAACAAAGACAGATTGGGCTAGAAAGGGCCCCATGCAGAGACATTCAGAGCCTGTACAGAGCAGGACACTTTAATGTCTGCACTGGATTGCTGGGGGGTTTTATATAATCAGAAGAGTCTACTAACTTGGGAATATATAAATGTACACACACCTGAGGCCCAGATGAATTCCCATAACTGTTTTTTTTTTGCTGCATTTACCAAAAGATTAAACTGGTTTGTTACAATTGTCACTTCACAGACAGGGGAGTGAGAAGAAATCTTTGTAGTATTGTCAGTCTTTTCCATTCGCTGTTCCTGGAGCTCTGGGTGGAGTTTCCCAGCCTCAGTCAACACAGCATTTCCTCAAAGGTCTTGAAGCTGATTCAGTATTGCTTTCAGTCTTTTAACAGTACCACCCCCTGCTTAGGAGGCACACTTCTGAGAGTCAAAGGTGAGCCTGTTTAAAGGAAAACAGCCAGCCCCACTCTAGGCTTACTACTCTCTTTTGTTAATAGATATCTACCCAAAGACATTTATCAAAGATGCTAAATTCAGAGGGAGCAGAGTGAAAAAAGGCAAACAGACCCTGGGGGAAGAAACAGGTGGCCCACATAAAAAGGAGAGACAAGAGATGTGAGAGAAGGGGACAGAACATGGAAATCTACCAATAAACAGCTTCATCCATACCACTGAAATGGTGGGGTACAGGCTTGTTTTGTGATCCTTTTGTCATAATCAGGATTCATAATCCTTGGTCATTGTCAAACAGTCAAATAGTGAAGTGCAATATGCATGTGAGACCAGGAGGTGTTGGAGTGTGTTAAACAGAATTCTCTCTGAGTCCCTCAGAGAGAGTTCAGAATGCAGGGATTGAATTAAAACCTTTAGAGAAATTAAAGTATATTAAGCCACACAGATATGAAATAGAAGTGTAAGCTTTAGTTTTAAGTAAGTAGAAATATTACTAAGTCACATAAATATGAAGTATAAGTTTAAGTTTTAAGTAAGTAAGAATATGCTTTAAGTGCCTTAAAAAAGCAAAAACCTTGGAACCTAGTGTAAAGTTTAAGCCTTGGTAAAAGTTCAGAAACTTAGCACTAGATATAATGAAAACATAGTAAGAACATTGCTTACATTTTTGAGATAGAACAGATCGAGCTATTTGCATGAATAGATAGAGCTATATGCGTAAATTGTGTGTAAGAATTAACACCACTTTTGTACTATAGAACTAGAATTCTAATATGTTTAGAAGGAATATTTTAGGTTCCTGTTTCTAGCTTATTGGGTAATTAACAAATAAAAATCTGTGCATTGGGGTGAGAGCTCTCTCAGTCTCTTCCTCCACCATCATCATCATCACTACCACCACATGGGAGAAGAAGAACACCAACACGAAGAGAAGAAGAAAACTAAATACTAGGAAGCTCCTGCCTCTTCTTGAGACTCTGTACCACGGAGCTGCTGCCTCTGCTCAGGACTCTGTACCAGAGAACTGCTGCTCCTGCCTCTGCTTGGGACTTTATACCAGGCTGCAGCTTCTGCTTCTAACTGGGACTGTTTGTCTCGGCACAGACTCTAATGCTTGGGACTCTTTGTCTCTGAGACTGATGTGCTTCTGCAATAAACAATTTTACAGCAACCAACAACTGCTCTTGCCTCTTTGAAGACCTAAACCCTGAACCCTCAATAAGAAGGAGAGCTCAGCAGATGTCTGTGTTTAGCACCAGTCTCCAGGATGGAGAAATCTTGAGAAGGGAGACTTCACATCTGGTTTCCGTCCAGCAGCCATGACATGTGAGTGGCACCATCCCCTGCAGGGACAGTGTGTTTTCAGCAAGGGAAGCCTGTGAGAGGAGCCCACACCTGAGGAAACAGAAAACTCCCAGCTCCCTTTCTGCAAGTGCTTCAGAGATCTCTGAGGGGGCTGAGCCCAGCTGCATGGCTGAGTAAAAAGTAACGTGTTTGCCTCTGGGGCAGCCTAGGAGAGATGATCTATGGTTTAATCCAGGGCATTCCTTAGACTTCCACAGAAGTGAGAAAGGATTTCTCTCCTTCCCAGGTACAATAGTAACAAAAAGGAGGAAGCTCTCTGCAGGTCTTACATCAGAACACACAATATCATGCACACAAAGATTTTCAAGTAGTTTGCTAAGCTGAGTAAGCAATGCAGTTCTCACTGCAGAGATAAAAATTAGGAGTACAAGAGAGTACAAGCAAATGATCTGAAGCCCCTTGTCCTGCCAGAGGGGAAATTGATCAGGAGCACAAGGAAAAGAGTCTTCCATTCCAGCTCCATTTTGGATGAGAGCCCAAAGGAAGGGTGCTTGAGGGTTTTCATGTGGCCAGTTGCTTATATTGTGAGTAATGTAATTATTCAGCACATGTGACTGGTCTGGTGCAGGGCAGGCTCTGAGTTACATGAGGAAGGGACTTTTAGTAAAGGCAGCCTGAGTCACTCATAAGCCAGTGAAACAGGTGAGAACAAGAAGAATAAGAATTACTACAGATTTAAACTCAGGTGAGCTCACAAAACTGTAGCACAGGACTCGTGAGCAACCCACAATATGCCTGATTCAGTTCTCTCATTTCGCTGCAGATTGCTCACATTTGACAGAGGTGAGCAAGATCCCTTCCTAGGTTTGCAGGATGTGACGGGAGGAAGATATTTGTCTTCACACATGATTATGCATCAACAGTTGTAACACAGGCAGACAACAGGGCATCAAAAGTGCAGGGATCTAGCTGCAGCAGTGACCACTCCATCACAGGATGGAGGGCATGGTAGGCTAGGCCCTTGATGAGGAAGTCTTTAGGGGAAGAGATGGACACTCCATGCATTTTGAGGGGGCAGAAATCAGGAACAAAGCAAAAAAGCACCCTAGTAACTTGCCAATAAAACATAGAAGAGTATTTCATCATGCTGTTGTTGCATCATTATTAGTCAAGCTTCTAGGCACCTGCTAATGTGACAACTATTTATTATTATAACAGTGTTTAGACAGATTTCCAAAAGGCGTAGGTGCCTCACTCCCGTTCATTTCAGATAGACTTAGGCAATAGGGAATTAGCTCATAATGCAGCCTCAGCCTGGAATGTGGGAGGCTACCTGAAGAGATCACCCTTTTATGAGCCTCTAAACAGCAAAAAAACAAATGGACTTTCACAGGTATCCTATTAAAATATAGACCAATCAATCTAGTTTGGAAAGACTCCTTAGACTGAACCAGTTAATCACTCTTAGCCCTTGAAAGCACATGGTGGAAAACAGCCTCCTGAGTATTTGCTGGGGCACAGCAATGGCCTGATGTTCCCAGCAGGCAGGCAAGCCAGCAGCTGGAGGCAGAGCCAGCACAGGCAGAGCTCTCAGGGATGGCACGTGGCTCCCACAAGAGCTAAACACAGCCACTGGTGAGGCCACTCAGTGCAATTAAGGTCTTTGAGTGCCCTCAGAACCATGACTATATTTCAGAGGTAAAATGGCACAAGGATAGGAGCTGATTCATTTGAATTTTTTGAAGTACAGCACTTACATTGGAATTTCCTAATTCTTGTTTTTCAAACACTCAGCTATTATAATTTAGTGTGACTTTTCTCCAAGGAAATGTACTGACCTCAGTCTGGTGGAATCTGAGGTTCAAATCTGATCAGTTAGCAAGAGAAACACATCTGATCTTATTCCAGTCCCTTGCAAATTTTTGTCCAAAAAGTCATGCAGACACTTGGCAGCTTCTAAGTCACTTTGGGAAGATCCAATTTTAGATAGTTGAAAAAAACTGATTCAAGACAAAGTGCATCACAAGGACTGGGATGCTTTTAAACTTGATACTCAGTTGACCTGTGTTTTCCTCTTTTCCTGTCTCCCCGTATCAACTCAGTAGTGATCCCGCAGAGCCCTTCCATGCTTCTCCTCCCCTGACAGATAAAATCTGGTAGTCAAACCTGCTTGGGATTGCAGCTTTGTCTGGAGGTTGTTGTTTTTTCTTCCCTTGCTACCTCAAGATGAGAAGCAAACTCAGACGCTCACAGAATGCAGACAGTGTAACTGCCTGTGGGCAAAGGGAGCTGGTTTCTCCCAGGTCGAGTAAGTCACAAGCAAATGTGTTTCTGTTTGGAGTACTTGTTGTGGGTAGCTCCCAAAGGAATAGATCAGTGCAGAACTCCCTCCCCCAAAATAGCGAACAAACAAGATAAATCCAGTGACACGCATGAAAAAATAGGAGCTGATTAAACATCAGGAACAGCTCAGAATCAGGGGCAGGAAAGCAAAATGACAGTCAAGAAATGGATTAAACAAATAAATCGATCAAATCAGTTTGAAACGCCAGGAAAAGCTTTCTTTCCTTGGCAAATTCACTTGAGCAGATCTAAGTAACCACAAGGAGAGCTGAACCATGTGTCAGGTAGGTGAGTTTTCTGTGGTTGTTAATTATCCCTGGTTTCTGAAGGCGCTGCCAGTGGCTATTGATAGCGCGTGACACATCACTCCTGCCCACATCCCTAACTTCGGGGACAGTGATGCACTCATGAGCCACGTTAGGTTGCCACACAGCCCTCCAGGGGCAGCCCACATAGTGGCATCTGTGCTGGTTCTCTGTCACTAATCCTTGTCGTTTGCTGCTGCAAAAGGAACACGGTGGCTCTCGGGGCAGGGGTGGGTGTCCGTGTGCAATGACTCACCGCGTGCCCCTCCTCACCCTTTCCCGGTGCTCAAACACAACTGGGACAGAACAAGAGATGGTTATTTAATGGTCGATTTAAGTTAATCAAGTCTTCATTAATCACGGGTTTTTATCTTGGGCGACCTGGGAGATTTTCTTGTGTGTGGCATAGTTCTGTCTACAATGGACTCATCACACTTGAGGGCAGATGATACTTAGCCTTGTCCTAGCTATTAAATTACTGCTCTGCAGTTTGTTTGTTTAATGTGTTCCTGGCTTCTTTGGCCCAAACTCACAATCTGATCGTTCATTTGCATGTAGGCAGGGCAGGCTCCAGCTCGGAGTCAGCTGTTCAATACAACAGTCTGGGTAGTGCTGGGACAAAGCTGAGAAACATAAAGTAAATTGGAACCCAGAGATATTTATCTTGTCACCACTGTTTAAAGGAAGCAAACTGAGCAGACAGTGAGCTGAAATAACTGTGTATAGACACCACTTGAAAATAGCCTGAGGTGCTTTGGTAAGGCAGGAGACCACCTTACAAATGAGACCTTTTATGCATATTGCACTGTAATATCATAACTCAATGGTTTTCTTGCCTTAAGCAAATCAGCATTTGGGACTTTTCTGACAGGCTGTTTTGTCCTTGCTGTGCACAGCTTGATTCACCATTGCTTTGCTTTTTGTGGAGTCATTTAAGCCTGGGCTAAGTTATGTGATCCTTCCCCTCTGGGAGAGTGTTGTAGAATTATAAATACTCAACATGAGACAGGACAGTTTATAAATCAATTTTTGGCTCATGGCACCAGCTCTCAAACTGAGAGTCACAGCATCGAGGAATTTTTTCCTGCCGGCTGAGCAGGAAACTTTCCAACTAACACTGGTGTTTTTCCTTATTTCTAGAAATCAGCCTATGTCAAGTGGAAAGGCAAATATAGGAAATAATTTCCTGACATTGCTCTCCTGGTAGTTTTATGTATAACTGTTGGAGCTGTAGCAAGACTGAGCTGTGGTTTGGGAGGAAGAGGAGGCCATCTGTGCTATGGTGAACAGGAGGGGGGGTCTCCACATGGCACTTAAATGAGTCTATGCCAAGTAAAAGGCTGCCAAAATGCAAGGACTTTGCTGTTAGTCCTACAAGCAAATCACTTTTAGTGCTCTGTGTGATGGTAGAAACACATCTCAACTGTTTCTTCCTATACAAACTCATGTATTAAAGTAGAAGGGAGGTAAAGGAATTGGTTACATCCAGGCATGAGCAGCCCTTCAAAGTACCGAAGTAGCATGCACAGAGATGTGGTGAATAGGTGCAGGTTCCTTCTGCGCCCTGTTCTTGCTGTGACTGCAGGCTCTGGGCACCTACCCTACACACACTGCACTCTTCCTTACATTCTCTCAGGCACCAAGGAAATCAATTCCAAGCCTTGTTCACAGATATTTTCCATATATTTCCTATTTTAAGCCTTGCTCCTGCCCTCTGAGGCCCTCAGTGGGACCTGGGAGCTGAAAGGGAAAAATACCTGGTTGCGGTTATGAATACTCCTGGATATAGCCTTTAGAGCAGTTCGGATGCTTGAGAGAAAGGGGTTAATCTGTTCCCAGCTGGGAGAAGTCTGCAGGCAGGGATTTGCAAGGCAGTAGGGGCTGTACCAGGTGTGAGGGCAGTGATTAACTCACCGCGTGGATCACAGAGAAGCTGTTCATAATTGGCACCTTATTTTAGCGGCTTTTAGGATCCAGTCTATAATTAAGAGTATAGATTAAATTCACCCTGGCTTGAAAGAGAGAAGCTGAGAAAACAGGGATTGTCTGGGACCACAATGGCCTGGGCCTTATCCCTTCTTGGAGGGGAGGGAAGAAAAGCTTTAGGAGTCCAGCCATTTCTGTCACAGAGTTACTCTGATTTTGTTAGAAACAAACAGAAGCTTTTACTACTCAAGACAGTGTGAATTCTCATAAGTGCTTATTTTTAAAAGGAATGATTCATAGATACTTACTTTTATTTAAAGATGTATTGTTTTCTGGGGCATTTAAATCTTTCTTGACAGTATTTGTAACTTGATATGCCACAAAGCAGGGCTGTCACATAGCAATTGGAGGCTAATACTGAGGAGGAACTGGCTATTCTCGTTGGGCTGTCTGGATGGGAAGGAGCTGCTAACAGTGAGCAAACAGAGCCACGTGAAACGCTGCTAGAAGCAACCTCAAGAGGTCACCTCTGTTGCTAGGCAGGATCCACTAACACAAGCAAGGAAAGGAAAATTAACCTCAGAAAATAATTTCAGTTTTAATAATTCAGACTGGTGCTGACACTTAGGAATGGATTTGATCTTTGGATGCAGATTTTTTTAGTGACTGTAACCTTCCCCCTTTACTTTTCTTTCCCATCCCAGTTCACTTTGAGTGGGGAATGATTCTCAGCCCAAGGTCATGATTGATTTTGTCTGGAGTTGACATGTCTGCTGGTGGCCCCTGTTGTCATGCCACCAGTGGAACTAAACCACCTGGAAAATTTGGGCCAGGAGACCTTGTGTGGACAGCCCTCTCGGGGGGGCAGCACTTTTTAATTAATTGGCAGAAACCGTCAGTGGGGAATGATTGCCAATTCCATATGAGGGGAGCAATCCCAGCTGCAGGCCTTAATTCCTGTTACCTGTACAGTGGAAAAATCTCCCAGCATTAGCCCTTTTTTCCTCTCAGAGGAGCTAAATATATGCTCTTTGAAAACAGAGTAATACTGGTTTGAGATGGAAAAGGGAAGAAACAGAGATATATGGGACCTATGTGGAGGGCACGCTAACAAATTTCCAAAGTGTTTTCAGGGACAGCAGTTCACAGGGAGTATTGGGTTCTGAAAATCATTGTCATCTGTCCCACAATTAATTTTGTGAGTGGATTGGTCACTGCTGGCTTTAGCAGGGCTTTTCATTTAATTTCCAAAAAGAGGCTGCAGTCTTCAGTCCTATCTCACCTGCTTGTGGCACACTGGCCAAGAAAAGGTCAATGAGGACGACACAGCACTTGTCTGGGCAAGGGAGAGGAAGAATACTGAGTGGCATTCTGTGGGGCAAAAGGAGAGCTCCCTGTTCATATTACCATTGGACTGTTTGATTTAGTTTAGGGTTTTTTTGGTTTGCTTTGCTTTTTTTTTAAATTCACGTGTACGGTGAAAAGCTCATAGGATCAAGTTAAAAGGTGGAAATATGGACTTTCTTGGAAAACAGTGCAAAACACTTCTATTTTTCTTGAGTTATAGGGTCCTGATATCAAACCAAGGTGGGTTTGGTATCATTGGATGAGGTGGATCGTACACTGCCAGCTCAAACCTTCCTGCTGCAGAGCAGGACTGGTGCCTGCCCAGCAGGAAAACGTGAAGCTGCCGACTTGAGCCAGCTCAAGAGCTGCACCAAAGCCATCTGAGCCGTCTCACCAGCTAGGCAGCCTGGGCAGTGGGGTTTGGTTTCACCAGTTGTGCTAGTGAAAATCATCTCACCTCAAGGCTCACCATCCAACGAGAAGCTTGAAGCAACTGCAGCAGCAGCAGCAGCAATATCTGAGGCAGAGGGCTTGGAGTCTGGAAGTGTCTGATCTAAAGCTTGGGAAACTCTGAATAACTCTTGCACTCAGATATTAATGTGGTGGCACTCATTCACACTTCCAGCAGATGTTTATCCAAATGTCATCAAACTGCTGTTTGCAAAGGGATTAAAGGGCACAGGAGTCACTGAGGTATCGCTTACCTAGATCTGGGTTTAACCATTTCAAGTGTAATTGCAGTTTCTACCTTAAACTGCTCTTGGTTACTGTAAGGATTGGTCCAAAGTTTCCCTCATTTTTGCCTCCCGACTGTCACAGGAAGACCCCGAGGACCCCCACCCGGGCTGGCTTTGGACAGTGGTTTTCTGGCCTGGCCGAGGTGGATGCTTCCCAAGTGACTGTTTGCAGATGTGTTGTGTTCACTGGACTGTGCTGTCATGGTACCAGCTGAAGACTGTGTGTACTGCAAGTCTGCACCTGCCTCTCAGAGCACCTCACAATGTTCCATAATCTTCCCACTTCTTGGCCAGAAGCCACTCGCCTTGGAAAAGGACTATAAAAGAGTGACCCTCTGGAGAAGACCCCTGGAGTACTCCCCATAGATGAAGACCTGTCCATTGGCTGGCCCATGAGGACGTCCGTCTCGTCTCGTTGGTAGCTATTTTCCCATCCCCCTCTTCTTCTCTCTATACTTTGTTTCCTATATCTCTCCCCTCTATCACAACTGAGTTGTTGGCATTTAATGAAAATGCATTGCTGTTGTTGAATAAACTGATTTTGTCCCCTGCTATTTGCCTGTTTGCACCTCTGAGATCAAATGAACCATCATGACGCCTGCCCTGCATTGGCGGATCATGACAGTTACCTACTTACTTTTTCATGCTTTCACTTTTTGAAGGATCTGTAGATCCTCCAAATGCTCTAAAATGAGCTTCCCTGCTTGTCTTGACTGCCTCTCTCTTCCAGCATCTGCCACCTGCAGAAAGACCCTTCCCCCCTTTCCTCTCCCACAGAGCCCACTTCACCTTACAAGCTGCTGTGAACTGGGAACTTTCTCTGCATACAGTCCTTGTCTTACTGACCAACTAGCTCTGCTCCAAAGGCCAGATTCTTCTGGTGAATCTCCATGGGACTGACAAGAGCCAGCACACAGAGAGAAGCCCAAGCTGCTTTGGGTCAATGAGACATTAATTTAGATCCTACTCTTTAAGATACTTTGCTGCTGTAGCTAAGAGCGGTGGATATGGCAATATTTCATAGGCTTTGTAGCCAGTAGAGACAAGAGGCTGTAGCAAAAGCAGTTGCTGTGCACATGTGAGGCTGTATTTGCTATTCTGAACCAAGAAGGACATTTCAGCCCGGCTTTCTAAGGAAACAAAACTCATGCTCTCATGCTGCTTTTCCATCTGTTTCCCCTTTGATTGTTCCTCAGCAAATCTGGAGCCCATTGGCCAGTGTCAGCCAAATTTGACCATGGAACAATGTGCATTTCCCTCTGCAGAGAGGAGGGTGGCTTGATGCAGGAGAAGGCAGGATTAACCCAGCTCTTCATTTGGGAAAGGCCAGAGCCAATTGGACCAGAGGGCCAGCTTGGTCTGTCAGCCCGCACTTGGCTCTGGGTCCACTACATTTGTGCCCAACCACACAGGTTGGGTAAGACCTTGGCTACCTCAGCTAGTAACTGTGCCTGGTGAGGAGAGTTTCCTCCCTAACCATTGTGCTAATCAGCTTAACCCTGCAAGATGACATCTGATAAACTTGGGCTCCCTAAGAAAATATCTCATAGCTATTTTGTGCTTGAATGAGTCAAAGTATCCTGATAGGAGATGATATATTATTAAACTCCTAATTTTCTCAAGAATTTGTATTTTGACCTGGCAATATTTTGAGGAAAATGTTTGTGGGATTGCAGAGCAATCACATTTGTTACTGTAAACACATGCCCCTATCAGTCCCTCTGTCTGACCTCACACCATCAGATAAGCAGGCTTAGCCTTCACATGTCCATGGGGATTACTTTATATCTGTCCATAGCAGTGATTGGGATAAAGTGATCTTTTCTGCAAATACAGTTTAGCCTTGAGGAAGTTACTGCTTACTGATGTGTTAACCTCAGCTCTGAGCAGGCGACCAAAGACAGGCAGACTGCAGCTTGCCTGTGCTACTGAGCTATAAATAAAGAGGAGCCTGCAGCTACAGCTGCCTGTGCTCTGCTGCAGGTAAATATTTGTCCATGGAAGCTTGGTGAAGACAGCTTGCATTTGAATGGCTGGCCACAAATCCCCAGCGGAGACTGCAATAAAAATAATTTGGTGGCATCAGGTGCCACAAGGTATTAAGACTCCCAGGAAAAAAAAAATAGTCCAGTTCATTATCTCAGTGACAGGTTGTTGACGCAGAAAAGCAGAATTTGATACCAGAGACTCAGATAATGAAGAGTCATAAGCCAGCTCAGGAGGTCACCAGTGTCTATCTCCTAGGCTAAGGCAGGAGGAAGTACTTCAGGATCATTCTAAGCATATTTTAAATATCTCAAGTGGTAAAGATTCCACAGTCTTCCTTCACAGTCAAACATAAAACTTGTGGTATATTTTCTTTCTAATGGGTATTCCATTCTCATTCTCTGAGCTGCATCCTCACTGAAGTGTATCGAGCCTCTGACTTTGATTACAACTGTCCATGTTTTCAGGAGCTGCTTTCCTATGTTCCAGTGACTTTCCTGGGTTGTAAATCTGACAGCATCAATCATTTTGAATATCCTATTTTCCCAATACATTCAGGATGGAGATCACTTTTCACAGATTTCTGACATGCTAATGAAAAGCTACAGAGCGGAGAGGTTATAGTGCAGGACAGTTTGCAAGAACTGCACTTCCAGACTCCTTGCAACACCTCCAGAGTTGTGTGTAGCCACAACAGGTTGACTGATCTACTCTTCATCCCTACATGTCTCTGCTTCTTTGTGCTCCTGTATGTGGTGACGAAAACAAGTGCAGAGGGAGTGCAGAGCCCCAGCTTAAACACCAGCCCAGAGTATAAACATCAGAACCCATCAAAGAGGCCACTGAGCAGAACAGTCTGTTGGGGCATATTTGACAGAGAGTAAGGGCCACTTGGGTGAGACACTGCAAAAGCAGAGAGGGCAGAGAACAGAGGAGGGAAAAAGGGGTCAGCACACCACCTCAGCACTATCATCACCCTCTGCCACTGCTTTGCCAAGCTCCTCTGTCAGCAGCACCAACCCCAGATTTCTTACCTTTGCCCCTTAAAGGCCTTTTTGGCCTCCTTTCAAACAGTGCAAGTGTCTCCATTTAGCAAAGCAGAGCACTCTCATTGATAAAGTGTTTTTTCCACACTGCACCACACAGCAAAGGAGCCCCTCTGTTTAAACACCATGACATCACCTTCAAGGTCATCCTATAAATTGCTTCCTAAAATTGTCACAAGCTCTGTGGAAAACACAGTGAGAATGAGACTGATGGCATGCATTAAATACACTGCCAAGCACAGACCTCTGCTCTGACCCTCTACTTTGAGCATGGCTCACGTGTGAGGAGCATCTCTGTTGTATATCTCACATTGGGCTGGGTTGCTGGCACATGGGCCACCTTTCTCTTTTATCTTTGCATAATGGGCACCCCAGTACAAAACTGGAGCCCTAAGCTGAGACACAGTTAATAAGCAAGTTGGTTACAGCAAAATGGAGAATAAGTATCGGTCCTTTTAATGTCAGAACAGTCTCAAAGCTTTGTTAATAAAATTTCAGTATTATTCTTTATGAAACAATCCTGTCTAGAAAAGATGACCAGACTTTTCCTCTCTCTAATTTTAATGTGGTTTTATAAAATGGATACATTTGGCGTGTCATCTGGAGACATTAACCAGGGAGGTTAAGAGGTGAAGCTCTTGGGTTTAAAGCATCCATTTAATAGATAGATAAATGAATTGACTAAGTGCTATCCCATTTGTCATAGGGCTATTATTCCTGATTTTTTTTTTCTGGGCTAGTTATAAGCTATTGGTTAATGGGGTAGAATTAGATTTTTACAGAACTCTGTGCAGATAATTTTCTTGGAAAATATTTCTAAGAGCCTGCCTGTCCAGAATATGAGAGGTGATGTTCCACTGCTGTCTGATGGATTGGTCCTCAAACAGTAGGACTGCAGCTGCAAGTGGTAGCCTGTGGCTCCTCCATTAGAGCTTCTGCACTAGCACAGGACAGCTGTAATAAAGAGAAATGACATATTAATGTGGAAGTACTTCAAAGCCCTCAGATCTGAGCATCATGGGACATTAAGGAAATTTAACATTTGATCTAGAGCAGGGCTACTTGGCCTGGGGAGCCTCAGGTCATTGCATCTTAAAATTCTGTGTGCAAACTGTTTAACTTGGGCTCATCTGTCCTCATGAGATTAATACAAATAAAGAATAATACCGAGGTCACTTCCTCACAACAGGGTCCCAGAGCAATGAAGAGTCACCTCAAACAATATAAATACTAGGTAATGTAAAACCTGGCTGGATAAAACACTAATTATTAAATATAACAAAAGTTATCCTGCACCAGTGGGGGTAAAAGTAGGGACAGATTTCCCATTTTCCCAATATTTTCCATTAATATTTTCCTCTGAAAAGCTCCCTGCCTTTACCATATTCTAACATCTCAGCCAGTCTGAGGAAGGTACAAAGGGAAAGCTCTGGGACATTCCAGGGTTATGAAGTATTTAATCTCCAGGACACCCTTATCTGAAGTTGGCTGAGACACTTCAGACAGAAATAGGTCCCATCCTAACAGAGAGTAAAGGGAACAGAGGATATTTTCTAGTGGGTAATTGACAGGATTCAAAAAATCACCACCAAGGCATTACAGACAACTTTTTTTTTTTTTCCCTAGCAGTGAGGCTGAAGGATGCATAAAACACAGAAGTGCTCTGCATAAGGTGAGGGGCAATTCCCTACACACTCAGCAGAGCTTATTTGCCCCAACAAAAGGTCTAGAAGAGGGTGGTGTTATTCCTTCTGTACATATCTCCTTTGATGCTCTCTTCTTTTATCAGGCAACAATGATCTCTTTCCACAGTATATCCTTGACCTTAGATATGTTCATTCCCAAGCTCTTCATATCATTCTGTTTTGCCCTTTCCTCCTCCCTTGTTACACTTTCCTTAGCAAACAGAGTCTCATGATGCTCTCTGTGGCTGGGAAAAACTCCCTCAGCCCAGCTCCAGATCTCACTTGCTGTTGTCTGTTAAAATCCTGCTCAGGAAGCCCAAATGCCTGAACAAAAGCTGGCAGTGTGTAGGCAGACAGGCTGCTCTCATGTTCACTTTTAGCCCCCAGCCATGCTGTGCTCAGGTTTTTTCTCTGCCTTAAAAGCTGTTTGGGAGCATCTTGGTCATTTTGCTCTGGGTCTGTGTCTCAGGCAGCTGAGAGGATTGGGTACGCTGATTGTTACCCCTCTGTTTTAAGATCAAAATGTTAATATTGTGAATAGTGAGCTGCTTTAGGACCACAGCTTGACAAGTTCAGTCATGCAGAACTGAAAGTGGACTTGCAGTTGAGGTCCAAAATAGCCTGTGAATGCCTCACCAGGGAGGCTGGGATGACAGGCACCCAGCTTCCTAGCAGGTGCTCATTTCTTTCACACGAAGCTACTCTTGGAGGTCAGGGACTCTATTGGAACAGGATGTGACTGCATCTCTTCTGTTACAAAGAAGAGTCATCCCAGTGACACTGAGAATGGGCCTTTCAGTAAGGTGAATAAATAACAGACTCCCTCACTAGAAACCTGTACTGGTGTCAGTACAAATCAGGGGATAACAAGAAAGAGATGCTCCCAGCTACCATATCAGATATATTGTCTCTCTCTAGATTTTGTATCAGAAAACCCTCACCACTTTTTTGGGGGGAGGGTCCTGCAAAATGCAAGTGTTCAATTTTGAAACTGATGCTCATAAAGTCACGGAAAGATTGGCTGAAAGTCCCCTCTGCAGGTCTCCTAGTGCACATGTCTTCCCTAAACTCCAACCTGGCTCTCCCAAACGGCAAACCTTAGATACCACCCCTTTTATTGTCCACTGCTTCTGAAAAATATCTGCTGTTTGTATCTCTGCTGGGTGGTTGTGGCCACATCCAGCTCACCTCTCAGACACCTCTCCCCAGCCTAAGCAAGCCCAGCTCCCTCCAGCTCTCTGAGGGGGTCCATACTGCAGCCCCCTGAACACAGGGCAGCCCCACTGGGCCCTGCCAGTTTCCCCACATCCCCCTTGACCTGGGAAGGGGAGCCAAGGCTGGACACAACCCAAGTACAGCCTCCCCACCACCAAGCAGTCTGGAATAAGTAACTTCTCCCAGAGCTGGCTGTCCTCCCCAGGAACACACCAAGGCTTTCTGAGGGAGGAGTCACTGTCAAAGGCACTCTTGGGCTCTTTTTACCCATGAAGTTGTCCAGTTGATTTTTGAACCTCTATAAAGGTTTGAATCTAAAATTTCCTCCAGCAAGGAGTTTTACAGATTTCTTGCACAGTGTGTGAAGGCCCACTTCCTCCTGTTTGTGGAGAGTTTGCTAATTGCTAGTTTAATTTTTTGTTCTCATACAAGAAAGCACAATGAACCATTTATCATCCCCCTGCCCTTCCTGATTTTATAGATCTCTATAAAAGTGATAACAAAAGAGGACAAAAATACATGAGGAAGACAAATGCTATATTCTGCTTTTCTCTCCCTTTATTTTGTGAAACATGTGACTCCTCACACCTCATTTGAGCATCACCTTTGGAGATTGTCTTCCATTGTTTCTTTCTGCTTTGTCTTTATTTCACTCCACCAATGAACAGCAACTAGGAGTGACTGAGACCATAAAAAACTATTTTCCTGCTCATTTACCTGTGTTGTTCTGGCAATTACTTAAATGTAAACATATGATTTACTGATACAGTTTAGACCACAACGTTAACAAGTTTAATTCCTTGCCTTTGAAGGAGAGACTAATACAATTTTCCTCTGCATTCCTCCGGGCCATAGAGTCAAGAACAGTCACAGGCAGAGGTGCTGTCATGACCCCCAGCTGCATTATAATCTGAATTTCATTAGGATTCTGAATAGTACCACTGATGAAGTTGACTGGGAAAAAAAAAGCAACTTAATCTGTTATAGAGCTGCAAAAAAGAGCTGTAATTCTTTCTGAAAGATTGTTTTAGCTTCTTGCTCTGCTAATCTGGTGCTTGTGTTTATGAGGACAGTCAGTAAGCATCCTTAAGCAACAATTTTAATGTCTGCTCAACATATGCTGTTTACATTATTTCGAAGTCACTGATCTTGCAGGCAGTTTGACATTTAGCAAAGAACAAGGCCTAAAGGGAAGGAGATAGCCTGCAGGTTAGAAACAACCTGCTGAACCCTACAGAAACTAACCCCAGTCTCCAGAAGAGCTTTGCTAGAGCCAGGCATTCAGGCAGGGGTTGAGAGAGGGGTACACTTCTAAGCCACTTCTCTGAAGGAGGCAAGAAGCCTCCAAGTCCTCAAAATGTTCTGTTCATCCAAGGCCTGCTGGAAAATAAGCCAGCTATCTCCATGGAGTGGGAAAACTGATGTGGAGTACAGCTGGTGATGTCCTTCTAATACCAAAACAAGGGGCTCCCCTCTTCACTCTGTTGGCTATCCTGAGTCTATCAGAAAGGGAGGACAGTGTGTGTCCTGTGAGCAGGACATGATGATGTAGGAAGAACAAACAGCCTCTGCATGGGAACAGGAGGGCTGACAGTAAGCCTTGCCAGGGACTTTCCTGTGCTTATTATTAAAGCAAACTGAGCTGCTTAGTCTGGAGCCATGATGTTAAAGGAGGTCTGTTTAACACACAGGTGTGCTAACAGAGAGGCAGTCTGGACTATGAGGGTTTTTATGCTGCAAAGCCACCCCATACAGAGGAAAGTTCCTAGGGCTGCATGCAGAGGTGGACATGACCCTGCAACAGGGAAGAGGCTGAAGGAGACACAAGGCAGCAGCCAGAATCCTTGATATGATCCTCTGGATTGACTGAGTGCAGAGTGCTGTTTGGGTGATGCTTGGCCTACGGTTTAGAGAACAGAGTTTGTTGTGCAATGGATCGTAATTCGTAAGGGGAGCTGGATCTTGCTTTTCCCTCTGCAATGCCTCGGTGGTGGCTCTTCTCCTAAAATTATTGAATGGCACCACCTTGTGGGTGCTCGGAGGTGAGGAGACTTTTCCATCTTTATTCCACGTGCGGACCCTTCAGGGGTACATTTGAACAGGGAGGCATGTAAAAGGTGATTCATTCTCACGCTGCTTCTCAAAGACAGGGCGCTCATCAAGAAGTGCTTTTCTGCTCGTTTGCTGCCAGCTGACAGAAAGAGATTTTAGTGCTTAGCGGTTGATTTTCAGAGCTTAACTGATTTTGCCGTTGCTAGAGGTTATATTGGAAAACTGTAAACATAAAATAGTTGACATTTTCCATTTTTAGAGAAAGTGCAGAGGAAAAACACTGAAATACACATTAAAGATCATCTGCTCAGGATGTCACTTCTTACCTTTTTCCAAGGTGTGAAATCCATGTGTCAGCTGCTGCCATGCATCACACAATTCCCTAAACTCCTGAAAACAAGGTGTAGTGGGAGAATTTACCATATGTACTCTTGAGCTTGCCTTTAGGGATTACCCTGGCAATGACAGACAGCACATGTCCTAAACTGCAGTTTCTGGGAAGCATCAGACATATGTTTGTGAAAAGAACAGCCTGTGTACAACGACTCCAAGACTTTCCAGAAAGCACTGGCTGCATGTTGTGTATTTTATACAGCATTAGGATTCATATTATCATGGGTGTGCAGGAACCCAGGATGCTACACAGCAGCTATGGGACAGTGTGAGTTTGCATGTATGGAGTACCAGGTTTTTTGGTCAAGTGGGTTAATCTTGTATAAATCCAAGAAGCTCCGTGAAATCTGCCCAGACAAAATTTTGCAGAGTGAATAGGATGATGTCCTACCAGACATATTTTAGCCTAAAAAAACAGATATATTGTAGCCTAAACTGCATCAAGAAAATGGAACAGAATCTTAAGCAGAATATAGACAGGTGAGCAGATACAGTCATACACTTCTATTGTCCATGGGGGGAAACTCAATAAAAACATAAATAAATACAAATTATTAAACTGTCAATTACATTTTTCAAGCCTGCTTCTCAAACTCGGTTTCAATTTTGGAAAGAGCATTTTCCTTTTACAGGGTTACCCCCAGCCATGTGCCCACACAGTTTTTTTCCTAGGCAAAGTTACAAGGGCTGGATGCAAGGTTGTGCCAGAGATGTGGTGAGACACCGTGGGCAGAACTACATGGTCAAAGCAATGTGGTCCACAAAGGGAGGAGAGTGCCAAGAAAAGGGATGAGCAAAGTCTGCCAGGGGATTAGAGAGGTTTCTGAGAGCAGGCATTAGGTACAGAGGCACCAGGCCAAAGCAAGGCTCTGCAAGGGGCAGTTTGCTCTGTGCTCCCAATAACCTGAGGCATCCACCAGGATAACCCCATCTTAGGTGTTGCATGAGCACAGAGTGAATGACAGCCCAGTCCCCAGAGCACATACAGCCTGACAATAGCCGAGATGTGCTGAGAGGGAAGCGTGTGCTGTGAGAGCAGGTGGGTGATGTGAGAGGCAGAAATGCCAGCACATCAGCAGCCAGCACTCTGTGGGTGCTTTTTCCAGCCATGACAGTGAAATACAGTTTAAAGCAGGATCTGGAAGAGGAAAATGAGCCAGTCGTAGAGAAAGTGATGGGGATTTCCTCTTCACTGCCCTGAACACACTGCTTGTGTCAGAGAAAAGATGAAGGTGCTTACTTGGAAATTCAGAAAACTGATGACAGCAGTGACATCTGGGATAAATCAGTCTACTATCAATATCCAGTTGTTGAAGAGCAATGGTAAGAAGGAAGGGAATTTACACGCTGATGAGATCACCAGTGAATGTTTGCAAAAGGGATTAAAGGAAGTGAGGGAGCCCCTCTAGTGGGAGAATACAAGAAAGGCAATCTCAACCATTAGCTGGGAAAATGAGCCTAATGCAGCACTCAGGATGGTTGCAAATGTGAATCAAGATTGTCCCAAAATGCACAGTGTGGTATCATTTATATTATGTAGGGCAAAACCCCCTCGAAACTGAAGAAAACATCCAACAGTTTCTACCAGCTGATTACAAGAAAACTTTTTCCTGCCTTGATATCTGATGAGGGAGTAAAGCCTGAGCATGTGAGCAGAACACCGCTATTTAAATCACTTTAGAAATGGTAGCATATTTCATAGTCTTTTAGCCTGGACTCCAGAATTCCCTGTTCATTCACCAGGTGATAGGGAAGGTCACAGAGATACTAAAATGCTCAAATTAAATATTGGTCCCATCTCTTGTGTGAATCTGAGGTAGCATGTCAAAAAATACAATGGGAAATAATACAATGGGAAGGGAATATAAATAATACAATGGAAAGAGAAAAAACACAATCTGCCTCTATTACTGGGGGAAATCACTAACTCTGTGTCCACCTCAGTTTCCAATTTGTAAAATAGTGTGAAGAGCAGTTCTTCACTCTTATAAAAAGTTACATGTCAAAAATCACGAAGGCTCTGAAATGCAAACATACTCAGGAGAGGGAAGCAGCCTGGTGTCTGGGCCTGATGCATAGTGGAACCAACTTTTTACAGCTTGCAGGTTCTGTTTTAGAACAGAGCTGCCAAACAGGACAGCAGACCAGCAGAGCTGTGTTGGGGGAGGACAGCTCCAGCTGCAGAGCAGGCTCGCTCATGACAGCCACCTTCTGCTCCATGAGCCATGGCTGTCAGGAGGCCAATCCCTCTGCCTGATGTAGAGGATGGGGAAGATAACATCCATTAGACACTTGTAATAGTTTAACACTTGGATTTTATTGTGCAGCAAGGCATTCAATATTTCCACCTATTTATGTAGTATTTTGGGGCTGTATTTGACAGGCTTTAATGTAAACATGGCATTGCTGGCACACTGACAGTTTTTTTTTTTGGCATTGCTTTTACAGAGTCTTTACACAGAATGAGTTGATGTGTGACTCATGTAAATTCAGATTTTTTTTTACTTTAGGCAGATATGGCCCCTCAGTGTGAGCTCTAGAACAGTTGGGGTGTTGCTGGGATTTATTTACAAACCTCCAAGCGAGCAGTTTCAAATCTGGGTTAAAGTTAGATGCCTGTTTCCATGACAGATGGTCTTATTTTGGAGAAAGAGTGAGTCTTGACAGCTGGAGCTGGCTGGGAGAGTGAATTTCTGTTTCACAAAGATGATTCTATTTTCAGGATATTTTCAGATCACAGATCAAGATTTAAATCTCTGAATTCAAATATCATTTAGGGATGAATGACATTTCATCTTGCCAACATCATGGCTCCTGCTGATTGCTAGCTGCTGCCAGTGTTTATCCAGGCTGCTGGAAGAACGAGGAGTCCTGGCTCTGTTGTCACCTGCCTGACAGAGCTGTGGGGTGTCAGGAGCAAAGGCTGTCTGGGAACCTTTCTCAGTGGGTTGTGCACTTCCCAAGTGCTCTGGTGTTCAGGGAACAAGCCTGAGCCCGTGCACTGTCCCTATGACTTGGTGCAGCATAATTGTGGTCAGGGGTCCCTGGGCTCCACAGCAACCCTGGAGGTAAAAGGACCAGAGAGAGGCTGTCATAGAAACCCTGACTGTTCTTTAGCCCTGACAGAATCAGATCTCATCAGAGGTTTTTCTGGAGCAGCTCAGAGAAGTATTTCCATAAAAATGTTCTAGCCCTTCCACTGAAGACTCCAGTTGCATTGAATAAGCAGCACCTGTTGCTGATCCAGCCTTCAGAAGATGAGGTGTGGGTACAGCACAATGCCACCCTGCCCTCCTGAAGGAGCAGCTCTGACATGGTGGAGGAGTCCCCACTCTTGTCACACAGTGTCTGCTGAAGTGTGTGAAATCAAATGAGGTGTCTGACATTAGCACTAAGGAGCCCCAGGTTATTTTCCCTGGCCTCCAGCTACTTTTGTGGAAAGTTAAAGAGCTTCACTAGCTCCTTCTAGCAGCTCTGTGGAGGTGTCTCATGCCCTTATCCCATCTCAAATGGCACAAGATGTTTCATTTCAGGGCAGCAGTCCCATGTGAATTGTCTGTCATTGTCAACATCACTGCCAGGCAAAGCAAAGGGAGGGCACCTCCTGTATCTGGTGAATTCCACCATGATCCTTCTTGTCAGGGAAAGCAGCATCCCTCCAGTCTAACTCTTTGCCCCCAGGCCTGGATTTTTACTCACTGACCACAGCTTGGTGCAGAAGGCAAATCCTAAGAACAAGAGGAAGAGGAGAGAAACCACACTCAGTGTGCTAGACATAAGACAACTGCGGCATGTGCTGCTGAGCAGAGGGGAGCTTGCAATCCCAGAACATGGATATAGGCCATGGCCCTTCATTAGCCTGCATTATTATTAGGGTGGCAGCCAGAGGAATTTTTCCGCCAGTGGTGTAACTCTTCTTCGAATTATCTCATTAAGAAGAGGGCCAGACTGATTTTTTCTTTTATTTCAGTACCTTGCTGTTGACATCTTGAAGGAGTGTTTGCAAAGGCATTCTGATGTGTCACCCAAAAAGCTGCCTGTAAACATGAGTTTGTGCAGACTTCATGTTATGGAGCAAAAGAGTATCTACATCTTAAGTTCTCACCTAAAGAAAACAAAAACAATAAAACAAAACCAAAACCACCCAAAAGAAAATCAGCATTCAACTGACACATATATTAAAAATTTAATCCATCCTTCTAAATTTCAGTGATCTGAAAGTTCGGTTGATTTCTTTCTGCCTTTCACTTTTGATTACTTTGCAGTAAAAGTAACTTCATCACCAGTTATCAACTTTATTGAAAGGGGACGGTTTTGCTCATGATGGGCAGAAGACTCTTTATAAAAAAATAGAGGATTCAATAACTGAAATCCTGCATTATGCCAAGCAGTCCAACATCCTTTGGAACATTACTGATAAATATTTCATTCTCTTTAATTAGTTACAAATAGGATTTCTTTTTCTGTACTGAGTCAACCAAATATATGAGCCAAAGGGTGACTTTGTGAAGATCTTAAAATCTCCAATTCAGCAGCTGTTGGCTGGGATGTCATTAAAGGCTGTTGGGCACTAGCAGCTGTTTCAGGGTTTCTGGTATTGACAGTATTTGCATGGTCACACAGCTCAGAGATATCCAGGATAGTATTTCCCTGGGTGCTGATGAAGGAATGCTGAGGCAGCTCTCCCACAGGAAGCTCACACTCCAAGCTCACACTGTACCTCAATGGATTTGATGAGAACTGGAAAGTGCTCAAAGCATTTGTGAGGCACCAAAATGCTCCTCTTTTAAGCAGCCTTACCGAATTTCCTGCTTTCATTTTGCTAGCAATCCATCTGCTCTTGAGTGAATTCTCAGTAGCCAACTTCACATATACATTAAACCATAAAGATGGAGGAAAATGGTGACCAGCTGCAGGCTAGCAAGGCTCATTATACGTGATAGTAGAAGGAATTTGTCACTGTCTGAGTCATCACAAGTGCCCTATTCGGGGAATTCACTCTTCCAATACAATTCTTTGAACAAAGCATTAGTGATAATAAAGTCCAGAGGAAACTTACAAATACAATTATCAGGTAGCTCTGAAAAGCTTATTGCTGATCAGACTGTGCACTTCTCCCAGATTAGAAATCCTTTGCAGATAAAACCACTGGAAAGTGTGGAGAACAGAAGTGAGTGGTTATCTTTGGCTCTGGAGGAAGTATTTTGTCTGTGAGACAAAAAACAGAGGGCATAGGAACTGGCCCTCTTGATGACTGAATTAACTTGGAGATCTCTCTCAGTCTCTTAGACCTCAGAATAGACTGCAATAACTTTCCTGACAAATAATTTTGTAATTACACTGGGGCTGATTATTGTTTTCAGTGCTCCCCAGCAGTTAATTATGGGCTCATAAGTTGCAGACTATGGGGTTTTACAGAGCTGCACACAGCCTAGCTTTTTATTTTGTAGTAGACTCAATAAAAATAATTTTAAAAATATGTTCATGCCTTTTTGGACCATGAGTTCTGTCGACAGATGCAATGAAACTGATACATCCTGCAGAGCAGCTCAGTCTCGTGGCACTGACATTTTCCCCACAACAATACCCAGAAGTTAACTTTCTGAGTAGCTCTTGTTTGCAATATCAATACAGCACAAAAGCAACTACGAAGGTTCAGATAAATTTGTCATCATTTTGTTAGGAGTGGCACAGATTTTATTTATTTGCCCATCTACATGGTGGTAGGACCTTGGATTTGCAGTTTTAGTATCGTGTCAGCTCCTGCATATGAACTGAACAAAGACCCTAATTTACAGAAAAAAGTAAAAACTTACTTTGGAGACTGTCAAACATTTAGCCTCGCTGATTATCATGTAGCACTGAATTCTGCAGGTTAATTATGGCTGGTGTAAAAAAGCACTGCTTTTTGTCGGTATTGGAAACTAAATGTATTCATGCCTTCCTGAGTGCTTTCTCAGCAGTTGACAGCCTTGACATTTACATAGGGGTGTGGTGAAACAGGGCACCGACACCCATAATCATCATAAGGAAGGAAAGCATCCAATGATATAAAACTGTTTCACAGTCTCTGCCTTTCCCTGGAAAAATAGCATCTGGCTCAATGTATCTGTAGGCACAGACTGTCTGCAAGGGCTTTTTTTTTGTTCTTGAAACAGAACACAGCTGACAGGTTACTTTCTGGAAGAGGCATGGCAATCTGTCTACTGCCTTTGAGAGACATAGCCTCCAGTTAGGATAGGGATTGGGAACTGAAACACAAATGGGTTTACCAAAATGAGAGACACTGGGATTCGTGATGTGCAGGCTCTGTGCAATCAGGTCTCAAATGAGGATTTTTATTTTTAAAAAACATAATAATAAGAGTCTTGTTTTTATAGCTGATTAAGCTGAACTAATGTCTCATCCCCCAGACATGAACATACTGCTTGATCTAACCCACATTTGAAGATGTCTATGACATTCAGTGAAAGTTGGAAACTTCATTAGCCTTCCTTTAGAGTCAGCCCAGTGTTTACTGAGTGCCTACCTTTGGAAATAGGCAATCTCTGCCTGCGAGCTGACAGAAGAAAAGCATCTGATTCTTGGTGGTCAGGATTCACCCTGACCAACCTTCAGCACTGACAATCTTTGGGCTCTGGCAATTCCACAGGCTGTCACGTGAGTTTCCCTGAAAATGGAGAGCTCAATAAGCCAAACAGTTTATTTGGGCACTGGATCTCATATCCATGAGAGCCCTGCTCAGAACACAGGATGGTACTGGCTGCACCTCATTGCTCTGTGTTTTCTCCAGTGCTCTGAAGTTCACACCTCCATTCTGCCACCTCCTCTGGGTCCTGCTCATGATCCAGCTCACTCTTTGTCCTAAGCCCAGTCCAACTTGAGACCCCCGCATCCATCCCTCTCGCTTGTTCAACCCCAAACTGAGGGGTTGCTGAGGCTTAGGAGGAAGATGAAGAGTCTCTTGGAAAGACTCAATATCACCACATCCCTCATCTGAAGGTAAGGGAGGTATACCTCAGAGTCAGGGGCCACAGCTGGTGTTGTGCCACAGGTCTCTGCCACTCAGATCACATAATGACATCCAGACAGCTGTGGCATGTCTTTGCAGCTGGGCAGTGCCATGCAGTGACACACACTGGGATTACCTGTACCCAGAGAGATAAGATGGCTCCAAAAAAAAGCAATCAGCTTTCACCTGGGGTAGAGATAGGCATCTGCCAGGCACTCTATAAATTAAGCTGTCTCTCTAAGTTATCCTGTTGTGGCAGCAGACCGCTTACTAGTGGTAGAAATGNAAAAGCAATCAGCTTTCACCTGGGGTAGAGATAGGCATCTGCCAGGCACTCTATAAATTAAGCTGTCTCTCTAAGTTATCCTGTTGTGGCAGCAGACCGCTTACTAGGGGTAGAAATGAGCCAAGACACAGACTCTCATTTCACAGCGTGAAAAAGGTTCCAGTTTATTCTTCTTCACAGCTTTGCCATCCTGACTCTGCAGTAAGCTCCTATTGTAGGGTCCAGCTGCAGACTCTGACTGCTGGCTATTTCCTGCTGGACTGTGCAAGTACTGGTTTGCAGACTGAACACAGGCTTTACCCAGCTCAATTATGACTGCAGGCTCCAACTCCATGAGGCCCAGATTAACCTCATAGCAGATCTTTTACTGCAGTGACTTTCTCCCTTACTTCATTGCTCTTTGTGTCTCTCTGGATTATTTCTTGTTTCTCAGGGCTCTTCTACCTCCTCAAGATCCTCTTTCTCCAGGCCCTCTTCCTCAAGATCTATTCTGAGCAGCCTGCCCACCCACCCTTTTTATTACACTTACCTGTATTAGTCACAGCTGCAACCCATTAAGGGCAAGGCTGTTCCTCTTGTTTAGTAATTAGTACAACTTTGATTTATCAGCAGCGAGGTCACCTGTAATTCCTTCTTCTATGCCTACATCCTGTGATACTGGAGATACAGAAGATTCTGTTTGAAGATCTATCTTACACTTCCTTGCTTTCACAGCTGTGGAGATGCTCTCACACTTGCAGCAGGCTCTGCTTTGTTATAAGCAGGGCAGCTCACTGTCTGGCATTGCTGTAACCATGCTTCTGCTGCACTGGCTGCTCTTGGTGGCCAACACACTATCATGTTGCTTCTGAAAGGTTTGCTCCCTGTCAACACCCAGATATGCTGGAAATGTTTCCTACATCAGGGGTTCTGTCTACCCCCTGAGTTTAAAAGTGGACAAAGAAAGAGGAGGAGGCACACTCAGATCTGTGCAGCTGTTTGGGGCTTGTTGCTGCAGAGCTCCAGACTAACCACACTTGGGAAGCGATGCTCTGAGGGGAACTTGGACACAACAGGCCAAGCCCTTCACAGGTGGGATAAACAAGAACCTGCAGAAAACACTGTATTGCCCTGGCTTCCCCAACGTTTGTAAGTGCTCCAGGTCTTGGTACAATGTCCAGCTGAGCATCTGAGTGTAGCAGGATAAGCAGGACACATGTCTGGATTACAGCAGTGGTCAACCAGCAGCATGGACATCACCTGAAAATCCTCCATTTGTCTCCAGATGAGTTCCTCTTACATATCTTGCATGTCTGTTGCATATGAGTTAGTCATCTTTACTTCCAAAGTTCTGCAGGTAAATAATCGTTTGGTGTTTGATTTGTTCTGCATGTAGCACATCAGCTGGTCCCATTACAAGTAGTTTAAAGGCTTTCCAAAGTGATAAATCTCTGCTTATTTTCATTTCCTGCCTCTAGCAATGTAATAAGAGATTGTCTCATTTGCTGTTTGAATCCTGCAAGCAAAAGTGAAATATTCTGTGATCCAGGACAGGTCAGACTATAGATTTTTCCACCATCCCAAAGCCTAGTTTAGTCAGCTGGATGAATTAGAGTTGGTAAGTGTGTAGCAGGGCATAAAAAAACTCTTTCATGCTCTTTAAAAGCAGCCTTGAGGTGCAGTAGGGCTCTGCACAAGGGCATTAATTTGTCACACAGCATTGTCCCCAAGCTGCACTGCACAGCCCAGGCTGGACGTGCAAAGCAGGACACAGCAAGCATTTCCTAGAGCCTCACTGTGGCTGTAGGGTTATCATCCATCCCCAATAGATCAGTTTTTTCTTTCCCAAGGAAAGGAAAAAGACCAGCAGACACAATCCTGAAAAACTGTGTGCCACTGAAGAAAGACATCCTCTTGCTTTGTGTTCAGGCATGTGATATCTGGCAATTGATTTTCTTCTTTGTATGTCCTGGCTGGACCGTCCTGTGTCCCTCCTGTACAAAAGGCACAGAATAATTTAAATCAGTTTTGCCTGGAAACAGATGCCAATTAACATCACTGGAGAAGGGCAGAAAGGGAACAAGAAACATCTCATTGGAGTTGTTGACACAGGTAAAATGCTGGAAATGGTCCCAATCTTTCCCAAAGCCTTGTGTTCTTCTGTTTCCCAAGCAGCTTCTTCCTTGAAGTTTTTTCTGTGTGTGTGCAGGCAAAAACATGGTGAAAAGAGCTGACTTGAGCTCTTTCTAATTTCTCAGCTCTCTCTCATGGATCCCATGTCTACTGGAGTTTGTGGCAAGGCTGCTCTTCCCTTAAAGGAGAGAAATGTCATGCTCCTACCAGGCAGTGAAATAACAAACGCGAAAGCCGCACTTCAGATTTATTCCCAGTCCCAGTGACAAAAGCTGCTGTTGGTTTTGTCTTTTTCCAGGAGGTGTCTTCACTCAGTCTTGTCCCCACAGTTCTTCTCATTGCTCTCTGTAACTTTGTACAGAGGAGCAGGAGGAAAAAATGAAAGGGGAAAGGTTGCTAAGCCTAAGCCCTGCTGTCAGCATGCAGTACACAAAGCCTCTCTGCTTTGACTTGTTCCAGGAACAGGATCTAGTGGAACCCTCTATCCCTGCAGCACAGTCTGGCCACTGCTAGCAACAGGCTGCAGGTTCTGTACTGAGTTTTCAAAGGCTCAGGACCAAGGCCTGCCAAACTTGCCTTGCCTGGACTACTATAGAGTACCTGCTGCTTTGTTTCAGTTTGGTTTAGCTGTAGGAACAATTTCCTCTTTTTAGCCAGGTGCCTACGGCTGAGCTGGTTTACTTTCACTAGCACTGCATGGTAGAACCACAGTTTTATACCAGCTCTTCTGTGCACTATGAGGTGTTCACAGCTCCAATTTCATACGCTGGAGCTAACAGAGGTCATCATGGGCTCGGTGTGACAGCAGAGGTCCTGCAAAGTGCAAGCACAGGGTGCAGTGCAGAGGGCTGCAGGCCCAATGGGATGACAAGAGATTGGGCACAGGCCTGATTCTGGAGCACTCACAGCTACAAACCACTCACCTATGGACAGCTAGATACAGAGCTGGATGAGAATGGTTTCAGGGGTAGAAAAGAGGAAAAATAAAAAATATCTTACATGTATATAATCAGCATCTATTGAAAATGTGGATGCGAAATGGAGTTGCGATCCAATGAAGAAAAGAACAGGTGTAAAAGCATATAACAAATTATAAAACTGACCCCCAGGAGGATCTGGAGTGAGGAAGAAGAAACCATCAATCTCACATTCCTCCCACAGAACAGCTTCAGATGCTGATGATTTCCTGTAACACCACCATCAGCGTGAAACCAGCAACCTTAGGATTTAGATGAGCACAGGCAGGGGGAACATAACACCAGGAATAGAGATAGGAGATAAGAAGTGTGCGTAAGGCTTCAAATTATTTTAAAGTTATTATTATTATTGCTATTGAATTTTTTAAAGAGAGTATTATATATTTTTTCTGTAATAATTTGACTTGGACTAATAATGATTCTTTATTAGCAGGCTAAGATTTCAGTTCTACTAATATTCAATTCTTGTCTTTATATGTAAGGTATATTTCCCTCTTGCCCAGAAACAATATTTTGAGCATAACAATGTAAGAAAGTTTCTGAATAGCTCAGAAACATTCTATATTTCTCATGAGTTCAAAATAACCAAATACTTTATAAACTGAAATCACCATCATATGTGAAAAATGCATCTGCCCAGGAGAAATCTAAAGAGCTTCTCAGTTGAAAAGGTAAATGGTGTTTTGAGTAAAATCAGCTTTTGTTTTTCAGTTTTTCCCTCCAAACCTGTTCCTGCTCTCTTGGATGCTCTCTCTATTAGTCAAAACTGATTCTGTTCCTCTTCTAGACTGCACTTTGCCAAAGAGGAAAGCCACAACAGACACCTTATGAATTAGGAGACATTATTTTTAGCCACAGACCAAAATTCAAAGAAATAAATAGAAACATCCAAGCTCCTAGTCTCCTTCTAGTTCCTCAGTGAAGCTTTCCACATCAATGTCTTCCATTTCTAGTGGTTCTATAATATTTTATGGTGTGTTATGCTCACAATAAAATTCAGTAGCAATGCATTGCCATCAAACAGGTGCCCTTAGCACCAGGTTTTCTAAACTCCTGGAGAAAAAAAGAGGCCAAGGCCAATAGCTACCAGAGCAGACAGACCAGTGACATTCAGAACCATAAAGAGGTGAGCAAACCACATGAGGGACTCTCCTAGTTTTGTGCTGGGCAGAATTACAGTGCAACCTGTAATTACAAGGTACCATGTAATTACAGATGTTTCACATCCTGGACATCCTGGACCTGTGGTATAGAGGTGATTGGCCAGAAGCCTCATGGCCATTCCTTGTTCTGCTTCCCTCTTCATTGGAGATAGTTGCAGAACATTTTCCTCTTCACTTCTATGTGTCTCTGCACCAAGTCAACTCACAGGACTACATAAAACTAATCTGTATGTCTAAGAGCATGGTCCAGATGCTGCTTGAACTCTGACAGGGTGCTGTGAGTACTTTCCTGGGGAGCTTTATCTTAACATCTGCAACAGCTGAGGATTGCTTAATGGCTATAATGCTTTGGAAGATGTGCAAGATCTAGGTTTTTTGAGTGGCTTTGGTTTTCTCTTTGGATGACTCCAAACAACATTTGGAGAGCTGATACTTGAATTCTCTCTAGTTTGAATATACTTACTAGATGTTTGTTTTCTTGTGAAATGAAGATAAGGATTCTTAATTTACTGTATTCTCCCTCAAAGGGAAATCCTCTTTTCCTACCAAAATGGTGAGATACCATTTTATTGCAATCTGTTGATTTATAGGATGCATGGAAACCCTCCTCCCTTAAACAGAGCTTGTCATAAGGACTCTTAGTTCATGTCTTTCCTGTGAATTTAATTTTGGCCAGGTCCTTCTGCCTCATCCAATAGGAACTTCCCCTCAAATCTGCAGACCTTGGTCCTCTGTGTCTTACCCAGGCATTGCACAAATCTGATTGCCTAATCCCACTTCCCCCCGTTGCTGCTGGCTCTGACCCGAGTCCCAAAGCAGGATATCTGAGAAATGCTTAGATCAAAGCTCCCCACCCGCCAGTGGGGTTTGGTCATTAACCTTTTGTTTATGCCCTTGCTGCGCAGCAGAGGCACTCCAGGTATTTCCTTGCTAAACAAAGGCAGGCGTTTAAACCCAGCAATCTGCTTTATGATTCTGGGAACCCTTACTGCACACACCGTTTGTCTTTTCTCTGCAAAGATTAATGCTGGCATCTTATACATCACTAATGCCTTTTAGACAATCCATTAACATCAGTGTCTCCTAAGTGGCCAGCCATACCATTATTTATAAAACAGGGATCCTTTCCTAGTGCTACCGCTACCAATCCCTTGATTTCCCGAGCATGGAATCATGTCTATTATCAGCTGTGGGGTATTTTACACTGCTACATATTTTTTACTATATAATGAGCTGCGTGTGTGTGAGTGACATGAAAAGAAAATAGCAGAATATTGCTATTCCACTTGCTGCTGATCTGGTTAGACACAAAATGCAGACAGAAATCTGCCTCACCTCTCAAGCTAATTTTAGTCTCTCCCTCTGTTCTCTGTGGCTGTGTGTGTATAAAATCACTGGCAGTCTGACAGCGTTTCAGTAACCTGTGCCACGCGCAGAGCGGGATGTACTCACCAACCATCTGCTTGCATGGCACGGGTTAACTGATCCTGTGGGATTGTGCTTACCTAAACAAAACCACTGCAGTGAGGGGAAAAACAATGAATGGGTGGAGATGATCAGCCCATGCATTCCAGCTAGTGCGGTCCAGGCAGCAATGACAGCCTGAAGGTTGCAGCAGCATCGGGATCAGCATTCCAAGTGCACCAATCTTACAGTCTGGAGTGATTTTACGTGGAGCCGTTCTTTATTTGCTGAGCCATGGCCAGTAACCAGGCCAGCCTGCAGGATGATCAGAGCAGGCACTGCAAGTTCTTATCCTATATGTTCTACCAGGCTGTGAGAGATCACAAGCCTGTGTGGATGCTGGAAGACATGAGAACAATGGAGTATTTTTACTGGGAGGAAAATGCCAGCCTACGAACCTACTCACCTTCAGAAGCCCTTCTCTATGCAGTGGTGCATAATCACCTGCCTTATGCTCAATATCTGCTGTCTCATTTTCCAGAGGAGGCTCTCAAGGTGCCTGGGGAGCACTTCTGCTATTGCCCATCCTCTGCTCCTCACTTGGCCATGGCGGTCACATATGACAGGAGAGATATCTTGGGACTGATCATCAAAATTGCACACAAGCTCCCCAGCTTGAACTCCTACATCAATAGGGCTGGCTGCTTTCATCTGGAAGATGGGAAAACACCCCTGCATCTTGCCTGCGAACTGCTGAGGTCAGAGACTGTCCTCATCCTCCTGGGGAATGGAGCATCTCCCAGGATAGAGGACAGTAAAGGGCTTACCCCACTGGACGTCATCCTGGAGCAGATGTGGGACTCCAAAGTCAATGTCGCATCAAAGAAGCTCTGCCTCGACTACCTCTTGCTCTTCATGCCCAACCCACAGTTTAAGATGCGGAAAGTTCTGCAGGAGCATCCAGACCACTGGACAGCTTTGCTGGGAGAAGATAAATTCAACAGTCTAGTGGGGAACACACCTGCTTCTTTATATCTGCAAGCTATGCAAACTATTCTCCAGACTCTTCCCCCTTCCCACTTCCCTAAAAGCATCCAGGAACTACCTATACCTCAGGCACTAAAGCCCTTACCATCCTATGGCAAAAAGCTACCAGCAAAAAATGTGGTAAATGTTTTTCCTTGACTTTATTCAATGGGTCTTGGATTTTCCAAGACAACTTAGAGGAGATGGTCAACCACCACCCTCTGCATTTTAGTGTAATTTTAGCCTATTAGCCTATTAGGCTATGCTGGGAATTCCAATATTTTGTGACAAGATTTTAAATGTCTTTTCTAACTGATTGCAGGCAGGGCACTTTTAAAGGCAAAAGCCTTCCTTGTTTTCTGTTTTGTTGTGCATGTGAAGGGTTAATTGTAGTTGAGACTGTGTTATGTTTGGTTTCTTAATTGTCAGCTGGTATCAGTGTATTTGAATTCCCAATATGATAACTGTATCGTGTGTAATGCACCTGGGTTAAAGGGAACCAAGTATCCAGTGGGCTTTTTAAATGGTGTCACGGCTAGAGCTAGCAGAAAGATCATCCCCTACCAACAAAGTTCAAACATCAGGTTTACTTTCTGACAATGCTCAAGCATCATTAGTAATAACCACAAAGTGCATGGCTCATGCTGCAGGGATGCAGAGGCAGTTCCTGAGGATAACTGATCCCACCGACTTACTTCACAGCAGGTCATGGTGTGGAGGGTATGAGTTCAGAGAGAGGGAGTGCTTGTACATTCCTGGGGGATGGGAGATAAAGATCCACAAAATAGCTAATGGAAAGCATCCAGTCTCACCTGGGAGCAAGGGGGTTAAAGGCAATCCCAGCCCTGATGCCTCTACAGACTTGTGCAATGGGGAAGGAACCATTTTCCCTGCTGTCTAGTAAACAAATGGCAATTGGAGCAGGGATAGTTGGAGCCATGTCTTTCATAAGTGACATCATTTTTTCTTGATTTGTGTTTTGGAACTATCTCTACAGGAGATGTAGCTTGCTAACTTGATTTTCCAGCAGGTCTCAGAGCCACAGGCATTTGTTAGTTATCCTAATCTGGGGCATGATGAGCTGCTGTTAAAAGTTGTTACTTGCTGTCAATTAGAGTATTTTTGCCACCGAGGTCCGGACAGAAATCCTTATCCTGGAAATTACAAAATGTTGCCACTGACTGGGCACTGCAGGCAGGGTGAGTTTGCGGAAAGCATGGCTGGAGCTGGGCCGCCTTCTGGGTAGCTCTGAACCACACTGCCCTCTCTGCTCAAGGAGCTGGTCCTGCTTTCCTAGCTGTTCTCAGCATCAACAGAGCAGTGGCAGAATCCCAGCTCTCTTTGGGTAACTTCCCTTATTTTGGACACCAGTGTTCCCCCTCCTTGTATGCACAACCCTCTGTTCTGCTGAAGTAGCTTAACTTGCCCTGTCTGCACTGGGCAGTAGTGAAGAACTCACTTCCCTCTTCAGCTGGATTTGGAGCCCTGTGGGGCTGTGGGGCACAAACTGCTTTCCACAGGCAGTAGCTAAGAAAGATGTGCAGTCAAATCTCAATTGCTTTGTGCAAAAATGGCTCATGCCTCATCCGGCTAATTCCTTGCCTGTGCCAAGGAGGCCTTGGCAGTGCTGGACCTGCACCCTTCTTTCTGTCAGCACAGGGAGCACTTCCATTTAGTTTTCTTCTGCATGGGCTACTTCCTGTGTGCCGGGACACTGGCAATGCCAGCCATGGCCAGGTGGAGTTTTACTGTGAGGCTTCAGAACGTGCTGCTCACAGCCACCTGGAACATCCTTTCTGAGACGCTGGGATGCTCCTCCCAGCCATCTCTTCCCGCATGCCGTGGGAGGACCTCAGTTCCGGTGCCACCTGCACTAGGCCAGGTGAATAAGCAGGCTTGCTTGTGAGGTGGAGAAAATGTCAGCCCAGCCCTAAAAGTGGCAAGCAGGCCATGAGGGGGTTAACCCTTCTGAAATCCCACATCCCTGGTGCTGCACTATCCCTCCACCCCTACCCCTGGGGACTTGAATGTCCTTCTCCATCTGTGTCTATTCCTCCTTGTTCGATGGGAAAGGCTGCGATCGGGGAAATGCAGGATCAGCATTGGGTGAGGGTTTTGGGGAAGCCTGCTTGCTTGACAGCCTGTGCTGCAAACAGAGGCTGTCACAGCTTGGGAAGCGAAGCAGAGCCCAAGGCAGATTTGCATTATAAGCGGTGGCGGCTCAGCTGCTTCTGCCAAGCCCTCAGGCTCCCCGGCACTGGCACATACTCCCCCAAAAACTCAGAGCTGGAGGCAGAGGACAGAGCAGGCTCTCGCTGCCCATGGCTGCCTGGAGTGACTGTGCAGAGCATGGCACCCCGGGAGTCCAGAGGAGCAGGATTGGTTTGTCCCCAGCAGCACTGCAATATCTCATCGGATGTCGGTGGGTGACAGGCGGAGGAGGCTGGTGAAGGATATTATTAGAATAGTAATTAGGTCCCGGTTAAGGAGAAAGTGGAAATCATCCAGTGCTATTTCACTGGCTCAATACCATGTGAGTTTCAGTGCTGTGAAGAGTTTCAGAAAAGACAGGAGGGAGGGGAGGGCTGTTCCCCTTGCAAATCCAAGGAGGCAGGTATGGACTGTTGCCATTAATGGAGAGCACTTTCTATTAAGGCAGGAGACCATACTCAGAGAGCCAGAGCAGCTCACTGGGAACAAGTGAGTGTAAAATGGTGCAGGGGTTTCTTGTTGGCTGCAATAGCTGTGGATCAATGCAGAGGTCAGGAATCAGGCACTTCAGGCTTTATGAGTGGGTTTGTAGCAGACAGCAGGATGCTTGTGTATATACATTTGTCCTTGTGGGAGGCTCCCCTCAATCCACTTGCCAAGAGGGAAGATAGAAGATGAATTGTCTTGAATAGTTTCTTTCTGGGACATTCCTGTGACTGGTGCCCCAGTGTGGAAGAAAGCTGCTGGTCCACTGTTGGCCAACATGTAAGAATTCCGGTGTGTCCAGCCCAGAGTGCAACAGGCAGGTACCCACACAGGAAAGATCACAGGCCCCTCATTTCTCCTTTTCTTGACCATTTTAACAAGAGATCAAGCATCAGCTGGTCTTCAATCACATCGGGCCTCCCATGTGCAGTCCCAGTGGGCCAAAGTTTAGGATCATTAACACTGTGGTGACCACTCGTTACTTTGCCTGTAGCAGTATGACTGCAGGATGGGCACTCCTGGTGGAAAGGGGGAATTTTCTCCCTAGACCCTGTTTGCTTATATTATGGTGATCTGCCTGTTAGTTTGAGATCCCATTTGTCTTCCTGCTCAATACAGTGACGTTACATCAGATATGGCCAAATCTACCTCAGCCCTGTCTGTGTTGGTTTTTTCTCTCCATTCTTTCCAAGTCAGGTCATTAGCAAAAGTAAACTCAAAATATTTTGCAGACTTCTTGCAACCTGGTGGTCTTGAAAAATCCCTGTGCTTGCATGGCAAATATGTTGATGATCTTGTTAACCAAAAAGGGTGCTGGGTGCTGTGTGGTGATGTTTACATTCTGCATATCTGCATACTGAGTAAGTGCCGCTCACATCTGTATTTCCAAACTTGGGAAAAAAGAATAAACACAAGAGAGAAACGGGCAGAGGGTAAAGTCTTTTCTGATCTTCGGATTTAGGCTGGTTCTGCAGGTTGCATCTCTTTAATTTCAGTTTTGAGGAGTAGCATTTTAAGGATCTGAATTGTCTGTATGTGTGAGCCTTTGGTTTTGGTGAGAAGCACTTCAGTGAGCATAGTGGGGGGAGAGTGAGTGAGTGAGTGAGTGAGTGAGTGAGTGAGTGAGTGAGTGAGTGAGTGAAAACATGCAAGTGCATGTGAGCACGTGTGAGTGCCTGCCCTCTTGTCACGTGTGTGTCTGTCTGCCCTCTTGTCACATGTGCCTGTCTGCCCTCTGGTCACACGTGAGTGTCTGTCTGCCCTCTTGTCACACATGAGTGTCTGTCTGCCCTCTTGTCACACATGTGAGTGCCTGCCTGCCCTCTCCTGGCAAACCCGTAACCGACTGACAGCTCCCACCCACTGCACTCCTCGTACCAGCAGTGAGCCATGCCCCACGGAAGCAGCCTTTTCACGAGGTCAGTGTGTGTGTCCCAGGCCCTGTGCTGCTGACAGGTAAGGACATTTCTTCTCTTGTAAAGAGGCAGCAGTTTAGCTCTTGAAATGGGTGTTTTATCCCTGAACACCAAGCACAAGGGCTTCTACTTGCCAGCAGGTACAATCATCCAGCAAAGGGTTTGTGATGCAGGCCACACTTTATTCTAGAACACATTTTTAAAAAAAATAAAATCTCTTAAACATACATCTTTGTCTTTCTATTCTTCTGGGCTGCCAGTAAAATTCAGCTTCCTATGACTTCCTAACCCTATGCTTCTGTCTATTTCTGCAGCTTCATTAGCAGGAAGGACAGGCCAGATTCTGACCTCAATTACACCTCCCTACACCTGAAGTAAAGCTTTTTAGGTCGGTTCCATCACTACTGATGTTTGTTGGTGTAAAGGAAAACAAACTCTTTGTGCATTTGTGTTTTTCAAGGCTCCATAACTCTGACTTCAGCATTCAAATAAATGCAACACTTAATCCCCGAAAACATTTTTTGTACTCTGAATGTATATAGATATATATTTTCCATCTCTAACATCAATGGCCTTTCCTTGTTCCTAGTTCCCTTGATGTTTCTGGAAGCAGCATGGCAGTGACAGACGCTGTTGTTCACTTACTAAGACTGAATGTTGCCATGCCCGAGTACAAATGAATGTTCATTGTATGATACAACTTTCTTATAAAGCCATACTTTTGTAATTTTGGTTTCTCTTTTTTAGGGGGGGAAATCTTCCTTATAATTGTGTTTGCACATTACTCGCTGCATGATTAAAGATAAAAAGATTGTAACATGCTGGAATAAACTATACATACATAGACTGATATAACTAGGTACACTAGCTGTGAAAATTATTTAATCTGATTGTATTAATAAAATAAAATTGCAATATAAAGTTGTTGTCTTTTATTAGCCAATTGGTCAAAACCACCCATGAGTATCTGTTGCTTTTGCTTTGGCTCATCTTATTGTTTGATGATTTCATTCTGACTGCTAAGCCATTATTTCAAAAAATGTGATCTGAGGAAAATATTATTTCCCTTCACAGGCTTACAGTAGGTGACTGTACTGTCAGAGGACGACCCCCAGAGATGAGGTGAACCCACACTCCACAGATCTGCTGAAAAGTGGTGATAAATCAGAAGGAGGGGCTCAACAGGGGTTGAATAGTAATAGGTTTAGAGATTTTAATTTTTTAGATTTGAGTTCAGCTTATGCAGCTGTTTCCCGTGAACATAAGAGTGCTGGTAGCCTGCTCTCCTTCTCTGGTTTGTGTACCATCAACCAGCTCCTTTCCTTTCTCAGGTGTTTCTCTGCACAGGAAGATGTCCTGGCAAGGCTTCCAGCACCAACCTCTCCCATAGGCTCAGCTGAAGGTCTTCAGGCAGATGTGCACCTCTCACCCTCTGTGCTCTCCATGGGATAAGGATCCACCAGATTCTGTGCCAAAACCTGAACCATCCAGATCCTCCTCTGCTCTGATAAAAACAGCTACCCAAAATGTTTCAGGTGATGGGTAGCTGGTTTGGATAACGATAATAATCATGGGGTATAGACTCCAGCTCCAGCTGTACCCACAGATTTCCTCAAGGCACACTAGTACATGCAAGCTATCACCAAAGGACAACTCCTTTGAGCCTGTGCTTACATAGTAAGTTACTGGTTTCATGGAAGATTGCAGAGAGGGAAGTTTCACTTATCTCATTTAAAGAAGATCAAGACTATGTCCTTACCTTCATAGCAGGAGATTTATCCCTAACTACTTCACCACAAGAAGGTGGTCCCAAAGATGTAGTTTTCTGGCTTATTTGCTTCCATGTTTCCTGTGTTTGAGCAAGTGAATTTGATTCAGTTTCTCTCGTGCCCTGGCAGCTCTGCTGGGGCTGACCATTAGGGAGCTCCGGGCTGACGCATGCCTCAGAGCCAGTCTCATGTAGGTATCGGGTTTTTTACAACTGTAGTCAGTTGGAGCCCACACACCAGCAGGCAGCAAGACAGGGATTTAAATAGAGAAATTTAAAGGGTATATTCCCTTGTGTGGAGGGAAGCACTGTCACAAGCAGATGATGCATTGAGCGAAATCCTGCCCACGCCTCAGTTGCTGGGTGCACCTCCCTAAGTGAGTCATCCCAAAAGCAGCTGACAGGCTTGGCATGTCCCACACTGTCCCCTATCTGCCTGGCCAGCACAGCAGCAATGCCTTGTAGGAGAATGCTCTGCCTTCTGCTGCTCCACCACTCTCAGCTGGTGACATGGATGACCACCAGGCTCCAGCTCCCAAAATGCCTGCCTTTGTCTCCAGCACTTTGGAAGCTGTTCTGAAGCCAAGAAGCCCGATTTCTTCAGGGGTGACTCCTAAGCAGTGCTTGATCTGGAAAATCAGTGCCAGCTCCAGCTCTAGTAAAAATATATGTGTATTTTGCTATGGATCTCCTGTGAAGGAGAAGTTTATTGCTGGTGGGAAGGCTTTTGTTGAATTTCATGAGTTCGTAGAGATAAGAGAGCTGTGCTCTGTACACCAGATCTGCCCACCCACACAGATCCCTGTGGAGAACAGTGAGGAGGAGGAGAAGAAGGAATGATTATCACAGAGTTGTCAGACTCACACAAGAAAACCTGGAAGGAAGGAAGGGAAGAAAAGAGCTGGGAGAGGCGGTATGGCTAGATGCCTTGTGAGAAGCACATCCCACAGCTGAGCAGAAATGGGGAAAATAGTCTGGAGAATCCCAAACCACAGTACAAGCTATGAGAAACACAGAAACCCCTCCCTGCCACTTTCTCATGGAGCTTGGCTTCAGGGCCACAGAGAATGTCAGGATGACAAAAAAGAGGCTGAAAAGCATTAGAAAATGAAATAATCACTAGACCTGACTGGGAATTGATGTTTCTATTCCACCAAAACCAACAGTATTGCAAAATACACTTCAGTTCTAATTTGAAATGAAAATTCAAAATATCAAAACCAGTTTTACAAGGAAGAAAACTGATCCAGATCTATCAAGATAGTTCTTAAAGAAGAGTAAAATTTTGATAATTTAATACTTGGCTTTTTATTTTTAACAGTGTTAAAGCACTGAATAATAATCAAAATATTATTTTTTAAAAACCCACTTCTTTTGATAGCTGAAAGTGATTGTTCAGATTTTCTTGTACCAGAATTTTTATCAAAATAGGAACATAAAGCCCATGGTGCTGGGTGCTCCCAGCATCATGCCATGTCTCCAGCACTGGCAATAGGAGAAGCCAGGTAAGCAGAGCACCTTTGCCTGGCTACTTTCAGCAATACATTCCCTACTTAATTCCCTCAGTTCCCACAGTTGTTGCATTGGGAATATTGGAGGCTATACCCTTGCCTAGTCCTTCAGAGTATTCATCTTTTGACCTAGTGTCCCAAATTTGTCTAGTTCTTTTCTAAGCCCATTGATACAGTCACGTCTGTGACTTCCTACGGCAGCAGGAAGCCCAAGCATCCAAGCCCACCTGCCACTTCTTTAGGGGGTCCTTCAGGTGCCTCTGTGTGGTGTTTGGATACTTGGAAAACTCAGGTAGCACTGTGAACACAGAGCTATCACTGCTCACTCCTTTGTCCAGTCACAGGTTATATACTGAAAACTGGTTCCCGCACCAATCTCTGGGACACCCCATTGCTGACCCTTCCTCACCCTTTGCCATTCTGTAACCAGCTTCCACTGCATGAAATAACTCCTGTGATCTCATGACAGCTTCATTTCTTTAATAATCTTTGGTGTGGAACCTTGACCACAGATTTTTGAGAATCTGAGTACATTATGTTTACCAGATCTCTGCTTTATCCTCTATCCTTTTAAGTATGTAATTTACAAACAATTTCATTTTTATGAAGGTAAGCTTTGCAGTAAAATCTGTTCTGACAGGAATGGCAGAATTAAAATGTATTGTCCATTAGAAGGACCTAAGATTTTTATGGATTGTGCAAAGTTTGCTTACAGATGTACGGCCTGTGGTGTGATTCTTTGGGCTGTCCTGTGCAGGACCAGGAGTTGGACTCAATGATTCTCGTGGGTCCCTTCCAACTCAGAATATTCTTTGGTTCTGTGATTCTGTAAAATACATTGCCTTGAGACTGCAGGGGAATTCCAGATGGTATTTCTTTAAAAGTGTCTTCTAATTTTGAAGCTTTGACCGAAGCTGAAACTGAGCAATTATAGGACAAAAATCTCAGTTCTTCTGCCTAGAAGGTGTTAGGGAGTGATGCTGTAAACAGACTCTTCTTCTGAGTTTACAGATCATAGTGAGATACTATTTTCAGCTGTGATGCATATATTTGCAGACACTAAACTTCTCACAGATAGAGGTGATTGCTTGATCAAATGGGGTTTTTTATGAGACTCCTCCCATGGGTAGAACTGAGCTTTGCTGATAGCTACAGGCTTTGGCTTACTTCTCTACCAGCCTGCAGAGCCCAGCATGGTGACAGACAGAGATAAAATTAGATTCCATGTATAATTTGGGATTTCATGAAAGGAAAGCCAAAATTATAGGAAGATAGAGCTCTGCCTAAATTAGGCTTCTGCTTAGAGATGTGCTCCCTAAACACTCAGAAATTCACATGCTTACTTAGGCTCACTCAGATCTGGTGAGCTTCAAGAAAGTGTAAGGTATGGCAAGTAACCCAAATTTGGGATCAGGGAGGCTGAGAGTAGCTTTCCCACAAAATTACCCAGCTCTTCTTCTGCAGAATTAACAGATTCTAGCAGCAGATAGGTGCTTTTTGTTCTCTGGAAAACATGATCCAGGTTTCAAAATGCCTCAGTTCTGCCCTGACACACATGAACATCATGCCCTCAATTGAAAAACATCATTACAATGGCTAAGTCCAAACCTAGACCTGTCCATGCCCTTTCTTATTCCCCTTTTGCAGATATTTAGACCCAGAGAGCCCTCTCCATCATGGCCTGGCCCTTTGCCCCCACTGCCTTGGAGGGGATGAACACACAAATTTCAAGCTGTAAAATGCCTGCACATGATACACAGCATACAGCATGAATGCAAATGCAAGCACCATAGCTGATGTGAGAGGCCCTTCATGAGTCTTACTTATTTTTAGAGTGAAAAGCCCCTGCCTCAGCCAGGCAGGAGTCCATGACTAATATACCAGTTCCTTACTGGTGCCAGCCTGACAGGTTTTACTGAACTACCTGTCAGTTCAACATCTCTAAGATTCAGGCAGGCAACCCTGCCTTTAGGATCAGGTCAGACTTTAAACAGGCAACTTCAGCTTTACTTTTTAGTAGCTACTGCTTTTACTCCATGTGGACCTTTATACCATCCTCAATCAAATCTAGAAGCTGCTCAGCCTGGCAGAGCTGCTAATGAATATGCTCTCACCAGCTAAAAGAGGAAAAAAAAAAGGAATGCATTTTAAAATGAAAGCTCTCTGTGTTTAAGTCTTACATTTCAAATGCTTTAAGTGTTTTTTCTTCTTCTTTCATTCCTGCAGTATTACCTGAAAAGCCAGTTTTTCTCGGCTATTTTCGGCTTCACTGCACGGCTCCCTGAGTTTTGACAGTCCTCCCTCAAATCACCACAACTATTAAGTGGATCCATCTTCCAAAGGGACACCTTTTCTTCCTCCTCTCCTCAGCATCAGTAGCATGAGCCCTGGGCGGCTTTTGAACTCAAATACCACCGTTCATTAGAAGATAAAATAGAGATGGTAACTCAAAAAATAAGGAAACTCGGCTGGGCAGGGCCAGATAGGAATAAAAAGCAATGATCAGCGGCCTTCCCATCTCCCAGGTGTGTCCTGGCTTGTCGGCTGCCTGAGCGGCGGCGAAGTAAAACCAGCTCCTTACAGCTCTGCAGGCGCTACCGGGGATCATTTGCGCACAGTCTCCTTGTCTTGCTTTGGGTTTGTTTTTTATTTTTTGACGACTTTTCTCACTTTCCACTCCGGCGGCTCCTCCGCGGGCTCCGGCCGGGCCTGGGCCGCGGCGCCGCCAATGGCCGCCAGGTGGCGCCCCCTCCCTTCAGCTGCCTCCGTGAGGGCCCCTCGAGGCCCTGAGGGACCCCGGGCCGCGAGGGGGCCGCAAAACGTGGAATATGCAACATTTCCTTTAAGAAAGGACGTTCTTTGGTGTTTGATCTTCGTATGCTTTCCAACCTAATCAGCAGGAAAGGCTATTTTAGAAACAGCAGCTAACGAGCGATCGCTGAGTGACGTCCAGGTGTTAGTATGACAAATTACTTGGTGGTGGAGTTACCTCGTTAAGGTTTAGGGCTCGAGGTGATCTCCGACCTCGGAGGAGGTTAACAAAGCCTGGGGAGAAGGATGCACTGCTGATAGTGGACACAAGGAATGCAGAATTTATGGGCCCCAAGGACATTTGGCAGGACCCCAAAGATAAGGAAGAAATTAATAAAGACAACTCAGCCACTGTGCTGAACCAGCTGAAATTGGGTAAAAGGTAATTCTGGCACGGGGAGATGGTGACCACCATCTCACCAACTCATGGACCCAAGAAACCCACTGACCCAAAAGAAGAGAAAGACTGAGTATGGGACTAATTAGCAGAAGTGAGAGAGACAGAATACTAATTAATAAGAGAATCATGTAACTTGTAGCCAATGAACACAGATTCCTTTGTTTGCTAAAATGTATAAATAGCAAAAGGTTTTGATAGGTGGTGTGCTTGATTTGTGGAATATCACTGAGCATCCAGGCTTGTGCAACTCTGAAATAATCGATGGCTCTCTCAAGTGCTGCCCACGAATATCTTGTTATCCACGAATCCCATTTTTGTGGATGACAAGGTGACTCCAGGGTTATGAGAAGACCCTGCCATCATGAGAGGACCCCAGGATTGTGAGGTGACCCCAGTGCTGTTGGCTGCCCCTTGCCCATGCCTGTCTGGTGATCCTACAGCACATCTTTTGGATGCAGTGTCCAAACCAAACAATTTTTTTCCCACTGGGCATGTGGGGTCGCTGGGCAGAGATGAGCAGGCGGACATTCTTCATCCTCTTTGCTGCCTCCAAGAGAAAGACAAACTGTGGTGACTTAGGTGGTCGTGGGCAGCTGAGAGGCTCCATATCTGTGTTTAGCAAAGTACATAAAATCCAGGGATGTGATGTGATCCGTTGGATCACCGCTCCTGTACAGAAAAGCTCATCAGACAGGAGTGAGTGGTGGTGGAGCTGTAAGAGCCACCATTTCCCGCTTTCCCAGGAGAAGGGTGGCTGGGGTGGGAAGCACAGGCACAGGCAAGGAGCCTACCTGTGCACAGGGCATGTCTTGCAGAAAGCAAAGAATTGCTGAGGGGCTTGATACCTATCAGAAAACAAGTAAAGGTACTGCCAAAGATGGCTTCAGCTCTGTTTCTGGCACATTTATGAAACGTCAAATACCTAGACAGTGGTAGCTGGCCCAATAGCCTGAAGTCTCAGCTAAAAAAACCCAGTCTGTTTGGAGCTATCATTCTCTGATCTGGGGGTCTGTTCCTTTATTTTCACTCCTCTCTGCTTCAAGGCTAATCAGCAGAGCTTGCAAACCAATAACAAATTGGTTAAAAATCAGCTTTATATGCAAAGCCTAAAATAAAACATCTGTATATATCCCAGAAGCCTTCACAACCTCCTGTTTTATTAGTATCTCTAAAATAACTTTTCTTTCCTGACTCTAATTCCAGCTAGAAGCACTCTGATAATCCTCATAGGACTGTTATGTGTATTTCCAATTAAGCAATTTATAAGCACTGGCTGTGAGGAGCTTTTTGTTCTTAAGGAAATTATTTCTTCATTAAGAGTAAAACAAGTATTTTTTTGTCCCTGCTTAATATGAAAGCCCTTGTGTCCCCTTCATGTATGTTTTAAGTACTGAACTGTGTAGAAGGAGATTAATCATTTTGTAACCCAACAAGCAGGGAAGACACAGCAGCTGGGTCAGTTGCACAGGAAATAGGCTTTTCAGTGTTTGTTTTCAGAGACAAGTAAAAGTCAGACAGACAGACACTTGCTTTCAAGCTCCTTGCCTTTGCCAGAGGCAACCCACACAATCATGAGCCCTTCTGGAGTCTGAGTCATGAAGAACTGCAGCAGATAAAATGGAGGCAGTCAAGAGGGAAAAAAAATCCCATTCATGCCCAGCTAATGAGTAGAAGTTCCAAATTTCCTCTTGTTTTGCAGGCTGTGTACCTTAATTAGATGAATCACAGAACACTGAGGGTGGAAAACACAGGCCAGACAGCTCATAAGAGTCCACTTCATTCTTTCACACTGGCAGCATTATCTACCTCCCCGACTGGGAAGAATGTCCCTCCATTTTCCTGGACTCATGAGGCATGGGCAAACATGGCAAATGGAGAGCAGAAAGGATGGATGATTGAGTTTAGCTTGTATAGTAACACAAGCATCCTGTTCGTACTTTTGTCCCCAGGCCCAGCCATTTACACCTTCTATAAAGGCACTCACAAGCCCTGGACAAGGGCAGCCCCATGACCAAATAGCATGAGTTGCACTGAGCAGCAACATGAGAGACCTTTGAAGGGAGGGCACACTTGCTATATCAGGAATTAACTCACCAGAAAGCTTCTGATGTGGTCACAGAAGATATTTTGAGCCCTTAGTGTTCCTGGAACTCTGGAAAGAAACCCCAGGTGAGTGTTGTAAGTAAACTGCATTCCCTTCATTTTGCTCCAAGCCTAACTAGAAGGAGATAGACTAATAATTTAATTTAAAGTTTAAAGTTAATATCTTGTATCTGTTTATAGTAACAAATGGAGAGAAATGGAGAGAAATGGAGGAACTGACAACAAATGAAATTACTACATTAGTAAAGAGCTAATCTATATAAACAGGCTAGAGATCGAGATGTAAGCCTGTGCCAATGCTTGACTTGCACAAGGTCAGTGGGAAATGTGTCATGTATTCCAGCAGCACCAGCAGCCCCATGTATTTTTCCCAGGAACGGGTGCATAAAATGGCTGATGAATGAAGATAGAAGTGGTGAATTCACCTGTACAGTTCAATGTAGACATTGTATCATTCAGTGAAGAAATTATGAGTTTAGAATGATCTTAAAATCTTGAGGCTTCCTTCTCAGTCTCTGTATTTCATGCTATGCTCAGTAATACCATTTATCATCTCCCTTTGTGTTATGGAATGGATTTTATTTAGCAGCACAAGGAAGAAAAGCCTGGCTGTAGTTCTCTCAGCAAGCCCAATGGCACTGTGTTTTTTGGTTATTCTGGTTTTGTGATGTCACTCTCTGTTTTAAAGGGAAATAGGTTTGAAGAGGGATTTGAAAAAAAGATGGAGTAGTATGTGACATTGTGCATTGGCTCCTGGGACAGAAACAGCTCTACTGGCACGTGGAGAGTCATTGATCTGCCAGGTCAAAAAAACTTACTTATGTCATGGCAGCATGAGAGAAAGAAAGAGGACAGAGTGACAAACAAGTTGTACTTGGTGCTCAGAGTCAGCACTGCTGTCAGAATGGAGGGAAGAATGGTAAAAGAAATGTCAGAAACACACAAGCAGGTTGAGAAAGGCACTGCAGGAAGCGGAAATGTGCAGAAAATAATGTTGTAGGGAAATGGAGGATGAGGAGAGAAAAATAAGCATTAATGATGCCATCATTGTGCAGGGCATGAGGTCAATCTGGAAGCTGTGTTTTGGGTTGGCTGCAGTCTCGGGGAGGCCAGAAAGACAGGAGATAACATTGGGCAAAAGATAAAGTGGTCAAGGGCATGATCTGTCCTGAGTCTTAGAAACACTGCAGAAGAAAAATCATTTGTGTTTAGCTATAGCCCAATGTACAGAAGAGTACTGTGAGCAATCAGAGCTGTCTGGCTACTTCACCTAGAGGAAAAGGGATATGGCAGCATCTCAGTTATAAAAACTGAGAGAATAAAGGAGGCAGTCAAAGAGAAAGATCAGGATTTAATTTGCTTAGTGTTCAGTCACCAAGAGACGTGGGGGTGGCAATATTGCCAAAGCAAAACTGAGTTGAGGAAAATAGATTAGAAGCAGTGAGTCAGATGTGTGAGCTCATAGTGGCACAGCTGATATTTGAAATTGCAGGAAGAGTGAGGATCATAGGAACCTTTACAGGGACATTTCTTCCTGGGTTTTACAGTTCAGATTTCATCAAAACACACACAGTTCAACAACTCTTAGTCACCAAAAACCTGCAAGAGCATATCAGAGCCAGAGATGGGAAAGGGAGAGCAGTGGGCAGATATGGAGCTGCAGGAATATTCTTTCGATAGAGGTAGGAATTTTAGAGAAAATCCCTCTCTAATTTAGATCTGCACTGAAGACCTCAGCCCTCAGGGGAGTCTTTTGTGAGAAAAGGTTTAGGACTTGCGAGTCAGCTGCTGTAAAGTCCCTTTTGTGGCCATTCCAGGCAGTACCAAACCAGATGATATGAATCAACACGTGTAATGGAGGCACAAGTCATATTTCTGTCTACGACTACACACAGTAACATGATTTTGTTTAACCAGCTTATCTTTGTTTGTTTTCCACCAATACCACGGCAATTTCTTTTGGTATCCAAATGCATTTTTCTCCCCTTACTTGAACTTTTGTGAAAAGGGAACCACTTTGCAACAGCTCCTTGGTTTTTACATACCTGCCTTAGTGACTGTGATAGTAACATGCTCCTGTATAGCTCTAGAAAGTAGCTTTATGTGCACTGTTTCATCTAGTCTTTAATTCTTCCACTGGGGCACTAAATCTGGACTAAGCTGAAATACTAGGACAATAATTCTTAATCCACTGTGGAACATTAAATGAGTGTTAAGAGTGATTTGCTGTATATTATGAACGTGTCTCCATTTCGTTTCCTCTCTGGAGATGCTGATTCACTGATGGAGTGATGTTCTTCCAGGCAAGAAAAGATTAAGTAGAGACAACAGACTCAGAAGTAATAAATAAGGCTGTAGAACAAAACTGCCTAATATTGTATTATTTTTGAAGCCATATATAATCATGTCATCAGAGATGTGCTTGATGCACACATGCAAGGGAGCAGAGTTGAGGTGGTGCCTCTAATCTTATACTGTGCTAGCTCAGGAGGTTACAGAGTTTGCAACTGAATATTTTATGCTGCATCAATCCAGCACTGGGAAGGAGGTTTGCATCTATTTAGCTACAGCAGTGTCTTCTTCATTCCCATCACAGTCAAAGTGTTCTTCAAAGGAATGAGAGCACTATTTCCCCTGCTTCCCACAAGTGAACCCAAGGTGCTGGAAAAACAGCAGGTCCTTCAGTCCCTGAGATCAAAGGCACATGCAGTACAAAGGAACCAAGTTTCCTGCTCCCTGCTTCTGTGTGCAGCATGTGCTCCCACTGTCCCTTACTCTTGCCCTACTGCAGGGAAGCTGCATGGCTGAAATTCTGGAGACAAGTTTGGATAGTGCCTCTCTAATACAGACAGAGCACAGGCTGGGATCACAGGCAGCCTGCAGAATTGTCATATCACGCTGTCTGAGGGGACCATCTTCAAAACACAGAACCAATTGATCAAAGACAAGGTTGTTGCTCTTTTGTTTCTGTAATTCTACTGTCCAGGAGGCACCTGGGCTGATGTTGCTATCCTGGCTGCTTTTTGAGCTTGGGACAGGCAGCACACAGGCAATATTGGGTGAAGGCAGAAAGAAAGGGCTCACTGGACTCTGTTCCTGGGTTTGGGGTTTTTTTTGATGATGGCCAAATGGCAGACATCTCAGCATGTGCTCAATCTCAGCCTGTTGAGCACAGTAATCTACTCCAACTGCAAAGGTAAATTTTAATTGTAACTGTAAAGATAAATGGTTAATTCTCCTCTAAGTGGATCAAGGTGCAGAAAAGAACCTGAGGCTGCTTGTTCATTACAAGAAGCGACATTGCTATAGGAATTAAAAAAGCAGAATGCTCCTTTTGAGCAAACAAATGTCAGGACACTGGTCGGTCACTACTAGCAGGTCTCTATTGGGAATCCATTTCACTTAATCCAGACTTGCTGAAGATGACTGAAGAGAGGGCTTGATCATTATTCCTAAGCAAAATCAGGTATGCAGCATGCCCCATTTATTTTTGATGGTGTGTTGTGTAGCTGTGAGAGGTCAAACCTCCAGACATGCTCTGGAACTGACCCTGCTCTCTCCTGTAGGGTCAGGGTGTTCTCCCAGGCCTGGAGCTTGTGCCTGTAATGCCCAGCTCTTCCCTTGCTATAGGAAGGGATGGGTGCCTGTACTGGTGGTTACAGTGCTCTGTTACCTCTCACTTCATGCTCTGGGGAGCTTCAGTGTTTCACAGTAGAATCAAAGATGACATTCTTAGCACATTCCTTTAATTTCTTTCCCCTGGCATAGCAATTACTATTCTACACAGTGCTGCTTCATATGGTTCTTTACAATTTATTTTTAAGGTTTTCCCCAAAAACTTGCCTAGTAAGAGTTTTTGCATGATTGGTCCTCAAGATTTGCATTTCAAAATTTCAACGCAGTATTTTTTAGCTCTTGTAGCTGGCTGCAGGCTTATGTTACCTCCCATACAGCTCTCAATTGAATGAGCTAAATACAGGAATATGCATTGCTTTTTGCTTCTATTCTCAGAACAGCATTGTTCTTTCTTAATTTTTATTTTTTTTTAACTATTCCCAATTCAATTGCTTCTGCAATAGGCCTTAAAACTTTCCTAATGGAAGGGGGCTGCAGTATCTCAGGAGAATCTTCTGGTGTATTTTTGCAAGCTTGTCAGATTCTCAAGTTTTGCAACCTTGAGTTAGGCCTGGCTGATTTGTGACTGATGGCATCAGAGAGGTAGTTCTCTTTTTCCTTCCTTGTTAATCACATGCCTTAAATTACTGTCAGTGATGGGTTTATGTTCCTCCTTACAGGTTTAGAGAGTTTCAGCACCAGTTATATCACTGGATTCAAAGGGAATGATGACAGACTGAACTGTATTTCCTTTCCAAAATCTAGCTTTAAAGTTTCCCTCTGGACTGGAACTCACTGATTTTAATTAATTTCTGGATGGGACTGATTTAAGTAATTTTTCCACTCGTTTCCTCAGAGAAATTATTCTCTACCTGTTTGTAAAGGTTTCTTAATATTCTATCTTCACTTTTCTCTGGGTCATTAGAAAACTCTCCCATTTTTAACTCCTCTTTTTGCTCCTCTTGTGAAGCTTGGACTCTTACCTGCAATTTAAAAACATCTTCTGTCATTTTTGCCTTTGCAGTTGTTACTTTGCCATGCTAGTTCTTTTTGATAATTTCTCACTTGCTCCAAAAGTTCTTTTTTTTTCTTTTTTCTTTTTTTTCTTATTTTCTTATTTTCTTTTTTTCTTTTCTTTTTTTTTTGTAAATCTGGCATATAATGTTCTTCAAGTTCAAGCTTGTGATCGTATCTGCTACTGTCTGCCAGCATCCATAACCTCTTCCTTAGAAATAGTTCTTAGCACTTTGCCAAGATGTCATGATGAGAACAAAGTGGGGAAAAGTGCAGTTTCTAACAACATTCATTGAATCCTCCAAGTAATGATCCTTGGCTTTGTCTCTGACAAAAAGCGCTTGATATGGTGTCTTTTTTGGTCTCCTGCTATGGGTATAAAAATTACCTTCCTCTCTATTCTTTTGATGTAATTTTAAATGCTATGGCTCCCAACAGGAAGTTTGACTGCCTGGCTTGACAAGTTTAACAAGCTGAGCACCAGTGGCCTATTTCTTTGATGATAAATGGAAGGGGAAGTAAGTGGGGAGTAAGCTACAAGTGCACCATCTCCCTGTGTACCACAGTCATTCTTTGGGGTTATGAGCCTGTTTGAACCTCTCTCTGCTTGTAAACAAACTGGTAAGGTAGTAAACAAACTGCTAGTAAACAAGTTAGTGAACACCTGGTAAACTCCTGGCAAGACACAGCTAAACTTGTGCAGTCTCCAAAACAAGGTATCTGCATCCAAACTGCCTATTAAGAATAATTGCAGCCTTAGTCAGCCCCCAAACCATGCACAGCCATTATCTGGAAGAACATTTGCTGACCCACACCAAAGTCAGGGCTGTGCTGGCAGCTTCACAGCACAGAGACTCACTGTTTCAAATCTGTGTCCAGGCCTAGACTTTGAATCCTTTGGGTAAGGTGTATACTGTGCTTTGTTCATTAATTTTTTCTCTGGTATGACTCCTGGAGTCAAGAAAGAGGTTCAAGATACCTCTGCCATGCTTCTTGTTCTGGGAATGATGGTAAGGGGTGTTTCCATTACTGCCATGAGATGTGATTGGGCTTTTCAGTACAGTGATAAGGCTGACACTGCAGTGGGATCTAAAATGTTTTATAACACTGCCTTTCTAGGCACCCTTTCCTGAAGATTATGTCAGCCACCCTTTGTAAGATTTTATCTGATGTTGTTCAATCACACCTAAAAATGGTATGGCAATTATGTTGGCCTGGTTAAAAATCTTGCAATACTGTGGCTTGGAATGCTTACTTTTTCCAGGCATCATAGAAAAGGCATTTTTGGTATCAAGTAAGCCCCTTTCACTGTCTCCAGGAAAACATATCTTGTCCAAATCATAAACTCTGACTAATTTTTAATTTGAACACCCTCAGTAGAAGCTTGTTCTCTTGGCAGCTGAGTTCCTGGCTGTGACATCTGCAGTGAGCACCCTCCAGCTTCTCCCTGCCAGCTCACCTGCCTGTGTGCAGCTCCATGCTGCAGCCTGGGGCTGGCACCTTCTCCTTTGGAGTGTGGAGCACTGCAGGGTGTGGAGTGGGAAGCAGGGCCAGCAGGAGAGAAAGCTAGACAATTGGACTTAATATTATAGGGAGTAAGGAGCTGTGAGAAAGGAGAGTAAGCAGAACCAGCATCCATACAGCTTTTTATGTCTGTTCTTTCTCATCCGACACTGAAACAAACCAAGGCTTTCTAGAACCTCCATGTTTATTTGTTGGCAAGTAACTGTATTATCTGGTGATGAAGGATGTATCCTACATCCCTCAAATTTGTTGACTGAGTTTCTACCTCATGCAACTGATCCCTATGGATGATAACAGACATCTACTGCTACCAATTACTTATTAGCACATGTGGTAGAGATCTGTACTTCAGACCTAATAGGTTTCAGTTCCATTTGGAGGTCACTAGGGTTTCACATAATATCATTTCTTTTCAATTAACATGGGAAGTGACTTGGTAATTCCAGTAAATGACTAGGTACTTAAAGTAAACCTGTCTGGAAATACAAATTTCTGTCCAGCTGGAAATTTGAACAATTGACATTTTACATGAGACAAAACAGAAAATGTTAGTGTATTTTTGTGGTAGAACATTTAAAAAATGTCCTTCGAATTTTTATCTGTGAGTTATGTCCTCAAAGGGTTAACATGAAGAAAATAGGGTGATGAAAGATTTAATGGAAGGACGACTTTGATCTCATAGATGGTATAAGGCAGGAGTTAATCCAAAATTAACATCCTATATGGGTTAATTAAAGGAAACAAATGTGAAAAAGCTTGTTCTACTCTTGAACAGTTCATTTAACTTATCTTTAATGCAAATTATCAATGAGGTTCCTGTCATGAAAATAAATCTCATTAAAAATACATCACTTGTTCACACACATGTAAACCAAGGAAAGAGTGTACTCCTACCAGATGAAATTGATGTTACTCAACTGCAGAGTGAAGAAGATGTGGGTTTCAAAATGCAGTCACTCTTGCTTTTGTCTGGGTTTACGTTTTCTGAAAAATCCTTCTATTTTACTCAGTGGGCTATCAGAGTCCTTAATTAATATGGAGTAATAGGGGGCTGCAAACTGATGACTGAAGGGCAGACTTGGAGCAAGAAGGTCTTGAAACCCACATTCCCACTTTACTACTGGACTCATATTGCCAAAGGTTATATGTCCTTAGGCTACAACTTCCTTGAGCTTTTCTATAACCCTCCAATTGAATAGAAGTTCAGATAAAATGAAACTGTGAAAGCAAATTTGAAACTATATAAAAGTGTAAAAAATTATATTTAGCTTATAAATCATAACATCATATTATTATTATTCTCTTGGAGCAGTTTATGGAGCAGTAAAGCTAGAATTCTGTACAGAGATGAAAGTCAATATCTATCCCCATCCCTACACCAACATTAGTACGAAATATTACCAGCCATTGTAAGCTAGGAAGGAAATAAGAAGAATATTAACTAGAGCCTTTTTTCCATAATGTAGTCCCATATTAGAAAACAAACAAATATGTAGTCCTTCTTTGTATACTTACAGAACTTCCTCTCCACAGAGCAATGAAGAGATTCCTGAATGTTTGGTTGTCTGACATTTGCAACATCAGGGATACCTCGAGAGGCAGTGATCCCCCCACACTGTAAGGTGAGAACCTCTACTACAGCACATTTGTATGGGAAGCAGGCATGGAAAGAATTCTAATGTTTTCATTGTGCTTTAAAATATATGTGTGAAGTCACACCAAAGCTTTTGTTTCATATTTATGGTCCCAAAGGCTTTATCCATTCATTCTGCATATGCTTTTCAGGCTGAGGTTAGAGCTTGGTCACCTCAGTGAACCTTTGGTCAGGCCCCTGACCAGAAAGAGAGTAAGATTCATAGTAGCTGTTTAGCACATTAAATTCTCTTCGGTGTCTGGTACGGCCAGGAGGTGGCGGAGCAAGTCTGATTTACCATGTCTGAGTGGCAGGCTCTGGGTATTTTCCAGTCTTGGCGCTGTGGAAGGATGGTGAGTTCCTGCAGTTCTCCCATTTGCACCATTTAGTGGCAACTGCCTGCACACCACTCACAGCATTTGCAAGGCTATAAAGAGGCTTACAGCAAGCTTGCACAGCTCTCTAGGAAACGATAGCTGGTGTTATTTTTCCTTGTTTTTCCTCTATCTTTTTAAATTATAATTTTGCACTGCTGACTCAGTTCTGTTGTTCACTAGCAGTTTGGCCAACACATCCTTTCAGAGGCAAGAATGAGTCTTCCTTGTGCGCACATCCTTGCAAGCAAATGGCACTGACCCTGCCCACAACAGCACGCAGTGACAAAAGCACATTGATCAAACAAGGGCCTGACAAGTAATGACACAAATGTACAATACATAATTCTGCGTAACTGTTAATTCAGCTGCCTCTTCTTTCTCTTCTTGTTACTTCTTCACATTGTAAGGGACCACGTGATAAGCAGAGAGAAACCATTTGAGAGGGCAGAGCAGATGAGCAGAAGAAAAAGCAAATAGAGAGTAACAAACTGGCCAGTATCAGCTGGGGTACGTTTTGTGTCAACTTCAGCTGCAGTCAGCTCTGGACTGGCTCAGCAGATGATGAGGGTTACTGAGGGAAAAAAAACAAATGTTGCACCAAAGTGCTTCCAATAATTTTGTAATCTAAACTGTATCTGCTTGTAAATTAGTGAATTAAAAAAGCAATAGGCTACAGCAAAACCTGTCTTTTTCTTAAGAGCTACTGGTGCTCCTTAGCAACAAACCCCCTAAGTTTATTAACATAAAGCAACCCCAAAATCTCTGTATGTTAGGTTTAGTGGGCTGCAGCAGCCGTAGGATAGATATTGGTGCCTTCACAAAAGAAGGCATTTACTGTCTTCTGCCTCCCATGTGGAGTTTTTGTATGTCTGATTCCCTGGGGCAGCTGTGAGAGGGGAGATAGAAGATAGTAATTATTTGTGATAATTTGCCCTCATGTGTGAGGGCAAGAAGAGAAGATAATAATAATTCTCTTAGGGTTTGATCACCTTCAAGAAAACACAGGTCCAGTTTTGGTCTTACTGTTCTAAGGGACTCAAAAGCCTAATAGATGGCAATGGAAATAGAGGGAAGCTCCTTCAGTCAGGACTGCAAGACAAATACATGATGCAGAGGTTTTTGTGCACAGGGTTGGATATGAAGTCAAGAGAACCATGCATGAGGGAGACAGGCAGTGAGGAGAAGTGAACAGAGGATTCTTTGCACTGAAAGTATTGGAGTTATGCTCTAAATTCTGCATTTATTGTCTGCTGGCCTCAAAGCAGCAATGTACGATAGAATCTGACCCTAAATGGATGTAGTTGTCAGAATCAACAATAGGAAGCACAGATAGAAAGAGATTTGATATCTTCTCTCAATCCTGCCTCTGGTAATAGTCACTGCTAGAACTCAGAACTCTGTCAGAGGAGGGAGGGAAACCGTATTTCTTCCAGTACCTTTGCTAACAGCTCTGTTGTTTTTTAAATTCTAAGAAAGGACCAACTATATAGCTAGGAAGAAATCACACAAAACCCCAGCACTGCTACTCTCCACAGGTTTTCCCCAACCTTCTAACTGTTTTAGCCAAGTACAGATAATATCTATGCCCTGAACACTAATGCAGACAGTGCCTCCAGACAGACAGACTCAGACCTGGACAGAACTGCTTGGGTAAGAGCAAAGGTCACCTACCATGGCCAATGTGGCCCCTGGCTGCTCTGCTAATACCAGATGCAGAGATGGCATCTGGAAGGCCAACTTATGGCCACAGGTGACTGAAATGAAAGCAATTAGCACAAGCAGACAGAATGTGGAGATCCTTGTGACTACAAGTTTCTCCTCACCAGGCTGGACAGGCATTTACCACTGAAAAACTACATATCCGTGGTTCCTTCTCTGAGTTTTGTAAACAGCTCTGTGCATGTTACTGCAAGTCCTTTCACATCAAACCTGGGCTGTGGCTGCTATGCATTGCTTTAAGCATCCAGGTCCAAATTTCACATCTAAACCAATGATGTTTGGATCAGAAATGCTATTTTGATCCTGCTCTTTTTTTAGTTGCCCTGACCTTGAGGGTGATGGCTTAGAATAGCTGAAATATTTAAAAACCCTGCCAAGCACTGTGCTAACAAAACAGCGATTTGTATGTGGTCTGTACTTCTGGCTAATCTCAGCGTAGAGTTCAGATGCTGAATGAATCTTCTTTTCTCTCATCACTCAGTGTATTAACTTGAGGTCATGCTCCACTGACACTTGCAAACAGCACCCGCCTCTGTCACAGCCACTCACAGAAGTAGCCTGAAAGGAATTAACTCTGTCTAATAAACATCCCTGGCTTGCACACAGCCCTTCAGGATGGGAGAGATAGCAATCTAGGACTGATGGCAAACTCTTGGAGGAGGGAGTAGGGTTTAGCCTACAGAAAAGGGAATGCTCCCGTTTTCAGTGGCATCACAAATGAATAACGTCATAGATATTTCACTTATGGCTTGTTTTCAGACATCTACAAAGTCCAGTAGTTGTGGCAAAGCCAGCTGCCTTTGTTGTTTGTGGTTACAGTTAAAAGACACCAATGACACTTTGCAGCCCTATGATCCCAAACACAGTGCCCTGAATCACTTCAGGAGAAAGAAGTGGTAACAGGATCTAAGAATATGGAGAGAGCAGATCAATAATACCAGCAGTTAAAGAACTTTATTTCTTAAAGGAAAATTAATTCAGCAGCAATAAATAAAGGTGCTTCTTGCCAGAAAAACCTCATATTGCTGATGTGCAACATCACATAAATGTGAGGTTAGGAGATGTGAGAACATCTGTGCAACTGTTATGAAAGGGCAGATCATTTCTTCTCCTTTCCTCTTTTTTTCTTTCCCATTTCATTCCAGAAGCTTCAGAAGACTTCTTCCTCTGGTGCCAAACTAACTATTTTGGGAGTGGGAACAATAATTTATATTCTCATCCCAGAATCACCAGGTACTTCACTGAAAGTTTGATAAGGCCTTACTGTGTATGTGCTGTAGGAAAAAAAATTGTTTGTATTTTGTGCTCCAACAAGAAACTGAGGCTGTGGGAAAAGCTACTGAAGATCCCCATAGGCAATAGTCCAACCTAGGACAGGAACTCAGTACTTCTACCTTTTGTACTCTTCTTCCTGATTAATGCTTTCTCACTAATGAGAAAATCTGTCCAGGGCAAAAAGGTTAGGAGTATTTCATCCCAAAGAAGAACATTTGGATGCTCTGGTTTGTTTTGCCTCCCTTTATGCCCAGAATAGGTTTACTAGGGTGGTTGGAAGAAAGTGACCAACTCTTCTGTGATATTAATGTTACTTATTTGTCGATAAGACTATCAAGAACTGTCTTAGAAAAATATTAAAGCTGAGTCATATACCAATAAAAACAGACAAATTCACTCTGGCAGCTGCAATAGTGAATTTAGCTCACTTTTGCTGTGCCTCAGCAGTGTGGTATATGATTCTATGGTCATTTCATTTCATTTCAGAGTTTCTTTTTGACATAAGATGAAGTCTAATAACATCTCAAATGGAGTTACTGGAAGAGCAAAGGCAACTCTTTTTATTATAAACAAGGAACTTTGTGCATCTCTTCCTGCCACATGTAAAGGCACCTATGACTCTTGCTAGAGAAGTGAACAGCTGTTCTAAACATCTAAATTAAATCTGTGCAAAGACCTCTGCATCTCTAATGTGCAGAGGGAAGCAAGCAATGGTAGAAGCAGAGGTTGTGTGTAGATTTCCTCCTGACACTGTTTTGATCAGAAGTTCAGGGTGTGAAAAACACTGGTGCTGCCTCAATTCTCCAATTTATTCAGCAAGATACAGCCTATGATTGATAACTATGAGATTCCAAAGTGAGAAGTGACATGTTAAGCAGGTGATAGGATATTTACTGACTGAAATCACGAGTTAAAATATTATCTTTTTAGAAAATATGCCAATTTTTGAGGCTACAGGCAGCAAAAAGAATGGTGATGTTTTGGCAGCTAGAATGCAAACTATTAAATGGCACAGTATTCTTAGGGATCCTGGAAAATGGAGATGTTGATTGTTTTGGTGAGAGCGCAATACTGACTCTCTGACTATGATTAAGTTGCTATTGCTCAGCTGGGGTGTTGTTCACAGTAATCTGGGTCTTGCTCATGCTGACTCACATCTCCTGTGTTCTCAGCAGGGATTTGTGTTTCTTCACAAATTCTGGCCTCTAAGGTTCTGAGCCTCCTGAATCTTGACGAGTGTGGGAGGCCTGGGATCAAACATGAGGGAGCAGGACCAGTCACTGCTAGAGCTTCCTAATGTGAAGATGTCATACAATGCCCAGGTCCTGGGATCCAGCATGGATTTTTCCTCTTGAGGGGAGAGCAATGGGAAGAAGCCAGAATGTGAGTCAGAAAGGTACAACATTGTACTTAGAAAAGGATGGCCTTTTCAGTTAGTTTTGTTTTATTTAACTGCTCTGCATCCTATTTTATATAATCATAGGGAACCAACCAGGCCTTGACCATCAAGGATGGCAGAAAGTGAACACCTGTGGAAGTGATGTAAGCAAGTTTTCACAAGACAGTGTGGTGGGTAACTAGACAAACCTCCATAGGCAACATTTCCAACGTTTAATCCCCCTTTCAGTGGAAGACTTCTTCCTCATATCCAAAGGGAACTTCTCTTGGTACAACTTGAGGCCATTTCCACTGCTTGCCTGAGAGAAGAGGCTGACACCCACCTGGCTACAGCCTCATTTCAGGGAGTTGTAAAGAGAGATGAGGTCACCCCTGAGCCTCCTGTTTTCTAGGCTAAACACCCCCAGCTCCCTCAGCTGTTCATCATTATTGTGCCTCAGAGCCTTCCCCAGCTCCACTGCCCTTCTCTGGAGTCTGTCCAGAACCTCAATGTCTTTCTTGTAGTGAGGGGCCCAGAACTGAACACAGGATTTGAGGTGTGGCCTCACCAGTGCCACATACAGAAGGACAATCACTGCTGGTCCTGCTGGCCACGCTATTGCTGATACAGACCAGTATGCCACTGGCCTTCTTGGCCACCTGGGCATACGCTGGTTCATGTTCAGTGCTGTCAACGAACACCCCTAGGTCCTTTTCTGCTGGGCAGTTTTCCAGCCACTCTGTTCCCAGTCTGTCATGCTGAACAGGGTTGCTGTGACTAAAGTATTGAAGTATGACAAGTGGAGCCAGACAAAGAGACGTCAAAAAGTTTGCAGGAGGTGAAAGATAAAAAATGTGGCAGCAGAGAGCAGTGGATTAAAGAAGTCATCAAGAGTATGTAAGAGGCATGTGCATGGGGTGATGGGTTTTTCTACCACTCTGCATGCCTCTTACTGCAATTGAACAACACTGGCTCTGAGTTACAAAATTTCATAGGACATGTAAAATTCTAATCCTGAATTCTCTAGCTTCAATATGGTCTCTGTTGTAAGGGAGCCCATCTGCACCTCACCAAGTCCTCATAAATTTCTGAATAGGTTTGGGATAGATGACTAGATTATTGCTCTAATTTATCCATGTGTACTATCAGTAGTTACCTACTTGTTCTTTTAATTAGGCTAAAATTTGCCAAAGCATATGAAAAATTGCTTATCCCACTGAAAACAGAATTATCTGCTGAAAGCTCACAGCCCATTCTTCAACTTTTGCATAAATATTTTTATTGAATATTTTTATGTTCTGCATTAAAAGTGTGTCACTGGGGACATGTGCTGGTTGGGAATGCTGTACTTCCCACCAGCACCTGCTTCTTGAGCAGGCTAAAGGTGGAAACATATTGTAATGGCTGAGCTGTGCAGACAGTTTATTCTCTGTTCTGCAGCAGCATGGGTAAAGCAGGAAAATTTGTATCTGAGTTGACCCAGAAGGAAACCTGACCAAGAAGCTTTAGCTTTGAACTGAGTTCAGTCGTGTTGCTGGGAGACTTTCATTTGTTTTAGCTTCTGAAAAGTAAGTGTGACTGAATTTAGCCTTGAAAGATCCCACTGGGATGAAAAATAAAAGGATTTATATTAGAAAATGTCAAAATCAAAACTAGCAATTTCCTCCTCACTCTTTTCTCTTTTTTCTCCCCTTTTTGCCAGTCATAAATGATTGTCCCAAATGCATTCAGACTTCCCTGATGGCCTGGGTCATGCCATGGCATTGCATTCTTCTGTAAATGAGCTTCTCATCCCAGGTTTGTGGCTTGGCTGTTGAGGATGGCCCTAGAGCAGGACAGCATGGGCTGGAGGGAGGGGAGTCGTGGAGATCCTGTACCAGCAGCAGTGTCCCTGCCTGTGTGACACTGCGACCCTGCAGGCAGAGGAAAAAAAGTCAAACCCTGGTAGCGGTGGGATAAAACTGCTTCGAAATCCTCAGCTATGGCCTTTCTTATTGTCCTGCTGGTCCAACAAGCAGGTTTGTCTAATTAATTAGGAAAAAAGACGTGAATTAGTTGGACTTAAAATCTTGGATTATGAAATTTATCTAAACTTCCTAATGTTTGTGCAACACCTCTCCTTCTGCACATGATATACAAAGAAATGCCATATTGTCCCAATTCCAAAATCCTTGCAGAATTTCACTTGTGTTTATCCCAACAGAGCCCATGTTGTCAGCATGCTTAGGTTTTGCTGCCATTAATCCTTTCAAGCCCAGCAAAAAGGCATTGCATATTTGAAGTCCATCTCTCTTAAAGCTGCCTCAGCCAGAGGCTGCATGTGTTTGCCAGCTGATCGAAGATCCACCGAGGCAGCCATTGATCGACCCAGCATCTCCTCTCCTCAGGATACTCTCAGTGAAGAAACTTTTCTGTGAGGGATGAGGTTTGAATAAGCCTTGCTATAAGGAGAGCAAGAGGCTAGATTCCCTTTCTTATCACCACACACTTATTTATTCCATCATTTCACTTTGGATTTTACAGAGGTTATCATATCAAATACAGGCATAACCTAGAATACACTGTAGGGAAGTAGCTCCACTGGAAACAAGTTGGTTTCCATCTGGGATCTTTCAGAAAAGGTCTCTTTTCCTCACTTGTTTTGAACTGGCTAATTAAATGCACTGACCACTCATGCCACAGATATTTTTTTAAACTTACCATCTTAGAAGGAATATTTTTGTAAACAAAGCTAAAGCAAGATTTCTGTGAATTGGAGGAGGTCCCATTTGCAAAGTCGAATTAGTATTAAATACTTTTATGTAAAATAATACCTGCTGGTTATTTTTGTGAACTATGGCTGTTTGAATTGATATTGGAATCTGTGGTGAGATTCTCCTCTAGACCAAATGTACAGTCAGTATCACATGCCCAGCAGGGCCTTTGAGAGACACTGTGCACAGATACCTCTTTCTCCACAGAGATGGTAAGGGATAGCCTCACATTGTACCTTTTGTCCAGTTCCCATCTCTTCTCGCAGCAGAATTCCTCCTTGAAGGGACAAAATTCATTCTTAGTGGTCTGTGGAGTGATTTTAGTTGTGATATTCTGGACAAACAATACCTTGAATGGATTGAAAACCACCACTTCACATATTGCTCAATTCATGGCAGGTGTAAGACTATAACAAAGATGTTAGATCGTGATCCATGTTCATTACAACCATAGCCATGGAGCAGATTCTTTCACCTGCTAGATTTGGCATCTTTCATTGTCAGATTGTTCTTTTGTTGCAAGGGAGGCCAGAATTGCTTCAGTTCTGATGTTGTATGTTCTCAGAAAAATGTATGTTGAATTCTAAATGGGAAAAAAAGAAGAATAGGAAAAAAGCATAGGTATTTTAATGTCTGCATCACTCTCCCCAACACCAACAGATATCACAAAACTATAGCATATCAGGATGGACGTTTTTATCAAAAGCAAAATTGACCAATTAAGCCACCAAGAACATTTTTTTGAAATTGCTCAGACCAAGCAAGAGCTGCCCATCTGAGCTCACTATTTGTGACAGCTCTGCTGTGACATCTGGGTGTGGCTTTGGCAATAACCTCTAGAAAAAAATACAATGCTTGGGCACTTCAGAGAGCAGCACCATACAGAGGGCACTGTGGCAGAACAGAAACATTTGGGAAATGCTCCCATCACTACCCATGGTTTCACATCTCTGCAGAATCCTTCTGTTGTACGTGAGCTGAAAACATACTTCAAACATACATCAGCACCTTTCCATTCATTAAGGTATTTATGTAGAGGTAGGATCTGCTCTTGAGTCTACCTTGAGGGTGTAATTGTGTGTTGCTAATGTAATGGCTAGAGCTGGTGATCCAAACGGCAGCATATGAAAGGTCAATGTGCAGAATGCAAGGTTGTGCAGAGCAATTGGAGGAAGAATGGAGTCTGATTGAACAGAGAAAGAAGGAAGAGGGAGGGCAAGGGCAGTGAATGAGCGAGTGATAAGTTGACTTCTAAAAAAGGGCCCTGCAGAGGTGAAAACAAAAGCATTAACTCCATCAGTTATATCCAATGAATGTCTTAAAAGGATAGATAAAGAAAGAAAGACACAAAACCCAGGAACAAAGCTGGCCATTTAAATGATGCGCATGCAGATTTCAGAGGAGCTGTTTCCACATATATAATCATCATCATCATCATCATCATCGTACACATTATGTGTATGTCCTCATGGATGCCCTTAAAACATCATAGGCAATGGTATGCCTTAAAATGCAAGTCACAGTATAATATTCTGATCTTATATACCCTAGCAAATGTCCAAAAATTGCTTCTACCAAGAGTCTGCATGGCACTAATGAAAGCAAGACTTAACTCCTACATTCATGTCACGTTTACCACCATACTTTGCATTTTCTTATGTGCCATCTAACAAATCCATGTGAATCTCAATTCTCCTGACAATCAGAAAATGTCAGAACCCAGTGCAGCGTTATTACAGGGATTTATTTATTTCCCACATATTAAAAAGAGTATCATAACTTAAACAAACAAAAAATAAAAATCACAGAATCACAGAATAACTAGGTTGGAAGAGACCTTCAAGATCATAGAATCCAACCCATGACCTAACACCTCAACTAGACCATGGCACCAAGTGCCACATCCAGTCTTTTTTTTAAATACATCCAGGGATGATGATTCCACCACCTTCCCAGGCAAAGCATTCCAATACTTTATTATTCTTTCTGTGAAAAACTTCTTCCTAATATCCAACCTATATCTCCCTTGGTGAAGCTTGAGGCTGTGTCCTCTGGTTCTGTCAGTGGCTGCCTAGAGAAAGAGACCAACCTCCACCTGACTGCAGCCACCTTTCAGGGAATTGTAGAGAGTGATGAGGTCACCCCTGAGTCTCCTTTTCTCCAGGCTGAACAGCCCCAGCTCCCTCAGTCGTTCCTCACAGGGTTTGTGTTCCAAGCCCCTCTCCAGCCTCGTTGCCTCCTCTGGATGCACTCAAAGCATCTCAATGTCCTCCCTGAACTGAGGGGCCCAAAACCAGACACAGCACTCAAGGTGTGACCTCACCAGTGCTCAGTACAGGGGAAGAATGACCTCCCTGCTCCTGCTGGCCACGCTATTTCTGATACAGGCCAGGATGCCATTTTATGTGGGCAGATAATGATAGGAAGGGGGAACAGTTTTAAACGAAAAGAGGAGAGATTTAGGTTAGATGTTAGGAAGAAATTGTTTACTGTGAGCATGGTAAGATACAGGTTCAGGTTTCTCAGAGAAGCTGTGGATACCCCATCCCTAGAAGTGTTCAAGGCCAGGTTGAATGGGGCTTTTAGCAACCTGGTCTAGTGGTTTGCATCCCTGCTTATGGCAGGGAAGTTGGAATTGAGTGATCTTTAAGTCCTCTTCCAACCTAGGCCATTCTATGGCTAATTTTCTAGTGATCACTTTTGTGCTTCTATCACTGGTTTGAGGTGCTGTCATTCACTTTAATGTAAAATGGCTTGGGCATGCTTATAAGGCTTATTTCAGTTTCTGATTAAATATTTCAGTTGCTGCATAGCTCTTATCCCCATAGCATTTGGATGAGTACATCACTTGTTTAGGGCCAACTCCATTGAAATTAAGAATTTAAATCTCATTAAAATTATGCAACCAAAAAAGGATCATTTATTTTCTTTTTTGGTTGTTCCCTTGCTTTTCTGCAGATGTAAAAACTCGATTTTGGAAAAGAAAAACTCTATCTGACAGTATTAACCTGATACAACGACAGCTGTTATACAGTCACAAGTCCATGTGTTGTGTACTCCAAATTGACTTGAGTTCTGTATCTTGCAATGAGACAAAGGAATGCCATGGGTCCATGACAGTGATAATACCATAACCATAGACAAGAAAAAGAGAAATACAACACTGACACTCTCTCCTCGTGAATGACACTCCTAATCATGTCAATTTTCAGATACAAATGGTGTGAAAACGATGTTACGGCACTGGTTTATGTCAGATGAAAATATGGTCTAGTGTATTACCAGGCATTTCATTGTTGCCAGACCCTGCCATGGCCTCAGAAGGGCTGGCAGGAGGTGTTTTCATGGACATAGAGTTTTCTAAAGTACTCTGAATTTCCTTCGATCACAATTTTAAGTGCTGCTGCATAAACCTGTATCTCAGGAGGGAAGCAACTCACAGCAATTATATGGAAATCAAGGTAGAGATGCCAAGCTAAATTTTTGGCATGCCTTGGTCAAATAGAAGTAGTTCTCAGAAATCCCTATTCCCTTCACAGTTCCACTGTTGTGGTTTCCAGGCAGGGAATTTGGTCTTGGAAGAGACTGTTCCTACAGTGATTTCTAAGGAGCGCTCCAGGAAATGTGGGCTGCAGATGTGTTCAGAGGGATCACAGACCACCTTGGGGATCCATCACCTGCAAGGATGGACCAGTCTGTCCCCTCATAGTCAGAGACCTGATACTCAGGATAGTCGATTTATTGTATTTTCTGCATGTACCTAATCTGATGTTTAAGCTTACTGAAGTCTCTGATCTGAACACTCAGCCACAATGCACAGCTGTCAATTCTATTACAAAGTTACCCTTTTACATGCAAGAACAATTCCTGACCAAAAATGTTCTTTCTCACGTGGCTTGGATACACTAAGAGCTCCAGTTAACCCTCCTCACTTTTAAATATCTGACAGGTGAAGTTGGCAGAGTGTTCAATTGGGCACTCCTTACAGTGCCTCATTTTCCAGGGGGATGTTTCTTGCATGCACCAAGATTGTCTTTAAGGACCAGAGAAAGCATGAAAAGGATTTTTCAAAGCAAACAAACAAAAGAAATTCTGACTGGTCTCTTTATTCTTTAGCTGGAAGCCACTCCTTCTAAGGGAATCTCATCCAAAAGAGAGTAATCATAGCTGCAACACTGAGAGCAAAACAACAAGCAATTTCCTGTACTTTTGTCTTTCTCATTTTCCACAAGTGCAAATAGCTTCAATTACTTCCTCAAAGTTTGATGAGTTCCACAGTGGGGCCAGTGATTAACTACAAGGGAAATTTTTACTTTGCCCCTTGAACTTCTGCTTTTTTGTAACCACTGAGCCATTCTACAGCAGTACTGAACGTCAGTCTTAACTAATCACCTGGATGGAAACACAAAGGGAAAGGAAGAGGTGGTGGCAGGAACAGCCCAGCAAAAACGCTGCAGATTAAAGACTTTCCATGCAGCCCTCGAGTGTCATGAGTTGGGAATGAGTTGAGTCACGCTCTGAACACCAGAGCATGAGTAAGAAAGCTCAGCCCACTCTGAAGCTTGGTTTTATTAATGAGCTGACATCAGCTGCTGTTGCCAGCCAAGCTCCCCCGAGCCAAGTCTCTGTGACTTCCTCTACACTGGCCCTCTCTGCCAAAATAGGTATTCTCACCCACCTGCAGCCGGGGCCAGTCAGAGCCACAGTGACTCAACAGAGCAAGGAAAGTGGCATGCAGGAGTTCTGCCTTACCTTCTCATACATTATTGACATAATACAGAAATAAAGATGGACTTCAGGAGCAGTGGAGGAAGAGGAAAGGAAGGTTTTATGTGTGCTTGCCCCAGTTTTCATGCTGAACTCGTACCACTGGTTGAGGGCCTTTATCTGAGAGGCCTGGTGTTGACTGGTTAACTGGTTCAGGTAACTTGAGAATGACCATGATATAAAATACCTTTAGAAGGTTTTCAAAGGCGGTGGACTCCTGATGAAGTATATGGGATATTGGACAGTGTGTGCCCTGAAACTCATAGCATATTGCAGGTTGGCTGAAGGGAGGAGGCAGACACTGGCCCAAAGTGTGGCTCTCCTACCAAGCCCTGGGTGCTGCTGCTCTGTACCAGGTGGATATGCCATTCAGATGAAAAGCACCCAGACCACTTATGGAAACCACATCTTCTAAGCATGCTAAGAAGCAACCTTTGGCTGATTTGCTAATGTTCCTGTTAAGGTGGCCATTTTTCATTAGAAAGTTAGCATTTCTTCAGTCAGTGTAGAAAGAAGACCCCTATCTAGTCCATACTGATTTACACTGCTCTACCATTCATCAAGACATCTTTGTCAACAAACTCCACTGGGAAAGAATAGCAAATGGAGCATGTTCAGTCAGTAGTTTGGAATAAGAGTGAGAAAGGGCTGCAAGATTCATGAACCAAAAAGGGGATAGTGTTTCCTGAAAAGCTTATTCCCTTGGGTTTGTTTGCTGAGAGCAAATGTAAAGTGAGGGAAAGGTGATGAAGCCAAATAGACACGGACCTACTGAGTGCCAAGGGGATGGCAACAGTTGCTGCAGGCACTCTTCCAGCTTGCTTGACAGCTCTGGGGCCTTAACAAGGGGACCCTGGAGTAAAAACAGCATTGCTACAGACCATGAAAACTTATCCATCCATAACACCAGTGTATGGAAATTCTCTCCTTGATCTAGAGGTGAATTCTTTCTTAACAGTTCACCCAGCCACTGTTGGGCAGCAGTTGCTAGACTGAATATTAGGCTTGTGAGACAGGAGTTTGGGCAAGGCTCTCTTTGCCACTCTGTCCCCTTTGCCAGCCTCCCAAGTTAAAAAGTTTATCTAAATGGGAAACTGAGGAGCAGATAATAATAGTGTTACTTCTAAACCTCCCCATCCCATTCCCTTCTGTATGGGTTTACTGAATGGGTGAGGAAAATGCAGATGTAGTGGTGATTTTCCTTGACCTAATGACCCTATAGGAACTGCTGCAAGCCTTCAGAATTCCTGAGCTATTTAGAGTATGAGGACAACAGAAAAATGGTACATGATCTCACCCACAGCTCTCTTTCTGAGATGCTTTCATTACTTCCATGCAAAACCTATATGCCAAGACCTGGGCTAGAACTTTACACAGAACACCCTTTAGAGGTGCATTGGTATATGATGCAGATTTCTTCAAAAGATTTTATTGCACCACTATCAGTAGCCTGACACAGAAAGAAAATTAGGTGAATATTCACCTTCTCTGGAACATTGCTTATTTGAATGCAGTTTCAACTGAATAGAAAGTTCTTTACTTCTTGGCCAAATTATTCTGCAGAGTCACTTGCTCTGCAGCTGCTGCATCCTCCTGCTCCTACAGGGCAGCATTTCAGCAATATTTGGAAGGGAAGCATCTGCCTGTCACAGCATTACGCCAAGCTTTGGGATTCTCCCAAGTGGCACTCATTATATCCGCGTACAGGGATATTATTAGCGTATTTTCATCCAGCAATAATCAATGTAGATTGCTTCACAACGAGTTCAACAGGCATCAACATTGCAAAAAACCACCAGACAAATGTCTTTTTACTTGACCTCTTTAATGCAGTCATAGATCATTTGCGTGTTTAACATCTCTCAAAACCTCGATGTGTGTGTGCTTACAAAACAGCTATCTTTTCACTCCCTATTTTCCTCCTTCAAGTGCCATGAGAAATTATTTAAGGAAGTTTTAATGAAATGCATCTGTCACTTATGAAGATAAATAGCCATAGTATGGCTTTCCATTACTGGAAATGGCAGAATTAAATTAGAAAATTACAATCCTCAGCATCTTCCCTGACTTGTTTCTGCATAATGTGTTAGAAAATATGCCCACATAGGCAGAATGCTGCAATTCCAATGGAGCATGTCATAAAACAAGACCCCTTTTAATGGTTGTTTTGTTAGTTTGCATTGAGGAATTTTCTCCCATGGATGAATTTTTGTCCTGTTTCTGGGCAAGGAAGCCAAACTAGTAAAGGGAACCTAACTAGAGTGGCAAATAGATAAAAGTTTACCTCTCTTCCAAAACCTACATTCTGGAATTGGTTCTATATTTGCTCCCAAGCCAAATGGGAAGACCACAGTAGAGTATGTTTTCCAGACTCTATAATTCCTCATTTCCCATTTAAAAGGCATCTCCATTACGTGGAATAAAATTAGTGTAACCATTAAAATCCTTAGGGCAACACTTTGGACAGTAGGAATAAATATTGTACTCTGAGTCCTCATAGACAAAAACACGGCTATTAAACGAGACATTTAAATGGACAGTGGGATGGTATGTCTCTTACGATGGAATGACCACCTCTTAGACCTTCATTAGCAAGCTGATCTTTTTGTCCTCAGAAGAAAGTTGTTTGTAACTGGTTTTGTCTTTTTTAGTGAAGAGTTAGACTCCTTAGAGTTTAGCCCAGTTAGAGTGAGCCAGAATGTGATTTGTAGCTTTTAGCCCTGCCAGTCCTGAATGCAAAGGTAGCAATTGAATTAGGCACATAATAGGAAACCTCTCATGTTTCTCACCTGTGCTTCCAACACATGAAGGATGAAGAATGTTTGCAGAATACTTGTGTCCCTCAGCCCTCACACCTACTCCACACCAGCAGGTGTGTCCTGTTTCCCTGCTCCATTGACCTCTGACTCACCCAGCACTCTTCCAGTCATCCTCCTGGTATTTCTCTCTTTCTCTTTTTAGGGCATATGAGTTTTGCAATTTTTGTGGTGCTGGAGATGGCTTCAGCAGAGGCAGGGGTAATTTGTCCATGCCCACCACCTAAACTCAAATTTCTCTCTAGGTACATTGCTAATGAGCCCTCTTCCCTCAGTTCCTGAATAAATACTTTAACTACTGTGTTTTTATTCCAAGCTGGTCACCAATGCTGCAGTGCCCTCACCAGCTGGTGTGTGGCTGCTCCGCTGCCATTCCTGCTGAGCCCAGTGCAGCCTGTGCATGTCAGAAGCATTCAGCCAGGAATCCTGCAGAAATGAGGCAGGACTGCCTTGCATCAGGTCTTAGGGGTAGCCAAATGCAGATGAAAAGGTGTGAGCATGGAATGTGAGAGCAGAGAATGTCTAATGAATTGTATCATATCGTATCATGTCATAGAATGGCTTGGATGACCAGGTTAAAAAAGAAGAGAAGGAATTTCTCTATCCTATCCTTAAAATTATGCTTATTTATTTCCAAATAAAATTATTGTAATTTTTGATGTTCCTGGTTATCCCACCCTGCTAAATACTGGAAACATCACAAAGATTCCTGTGAATCTTTGAATCTTTGAAAGGCAGAGAGTGCGTGTGTGTGTGTGTGTGTGTGTGTGTGTTTGTGTGTGTGCAGTAACTGAAAGTCTCAATATATTAAATACATTTTGGGCTATCCCAGGGTTCTCTGAGAACAGGAGGAAAGCAGATAAAACATATGGGGCACGAAGATAGCCTTGTTGCGAGATGAGAGCTTCTAAAGCCCCAGATGCTTTCCTTTCAGCCTCATCTTAATTGAACTGCTCAGATAATAGCAAACCTGCATGAAGTTAATGCTGGTTATCCCAGCTTTGACCTTCAGTAATCCTGCAGAAGTGTGGATAGGGAGGCACAACACTTTGCTGTTTCTCTGACTATATAAAGGAAGAAATACTCAGATTTGAATACCCAGATGAAGAGGAACAGCATAACTGCCAAGTATAAATAGCACCAAGGTCACCGAGAAACAGCATAAGCAGTGGTCAGTGTGGCAAGTGTCTGTTCTCCAGCAGGGATCACTATTCGGTTCTTGCACACCAGAACATCCCTGTAATGCTCCCAGTTAGTGGTAGGATTTTGTCTGAGCATTTACATCTCAAGGTTAGCATGTGTTGGTGGCTAATCCTAGGAAGCTTTGAAATCTGATCACCTCCAAGTTACCTGACACTTCTCTGCATGTTATTAATAGTCCCACATTGACCAAACTCTTGTAAAAATTCAGCCTTATTATTTAGCTCTTTGACTTTCTCTGTAGCGTATTCTACAGGTCCACTGCATCCAGTGCAGAGAAGCTTTTTTTTTTCCGACATGTAATGCCATTTAGTTTCATCAAGTCTTGCTTTTCTCTGCCCCTTCATGCAATTTGACAAGAGGTGGGATGAGCAACTTCTCCTCTATGCCTCCTGTCATCTGAAACAGGCTTGTCACTATTTTTCTGCTTTGGTGGCTTTCCATCCCATTCCAAGTCTCAGCTGAAAACTCCTCCCTTCTCCCTTACTTCTGTCTTCCTGCTCTTATTTATCTTAGAAGTTAGATTACTGGTTTCTGTAAAGTGGTTGAGAGATGGACTTTGCATGATGGACAGAATTCAAAGACTTAATCCTGTAACCTTTTCTTACTAAGATATGTGCCTGTAGTGGAGACAATGGGGTTAGAAGAATCTTCAGGATCAAGGCTATCTGCAGACAAAGTAGACTTTCTCCTAGAATACATAGAGGAAAGAGGAGAGATTTTATTTAAAACATTCCTAATTGTAAATGCTAACATCAAAGCCTACTCTCATGGGCTACAGGTAGACTGCACCAGAGTATGCTGCCCAGCGTGGACCTGGGAGCCAGCTGGCCCTGTATAATTAGCAGGTCAGGAAGATAAATGACCAATGATGAGCTGTAGGAGGCCACAGACAGGTTGTAGGATGGAAATGGTCTTTCATGTCAGATCCAGATACAGGTCAGGCAGGTTAGAGAGAAGGAGAGGCTGTCAGTATCCAGAATGGGCTGAAAGGCCAAGAGTTTTTTCAGAGGGAGTGCAGGACTGAGTTCTGTCTAGGCTGATTTTAAAACTGCCTTGCAACAAGCTTCAGCATGATGGTATTGAGTTGGAAAATGAGGCTGGCAGCCTTACAAAATGCTGGCAAGTATGGAAAGGAAAATGCTACGGAAAACTGACCCTAAAGTATGGATGTGGGCTTCATTTGCACTTCATACTTCACAGCTGATCTCAGAGGGAAAATGCCTCGTTGACTATACAGTGATGATGCAGAATGGTTACTGTCATGACAAAATACTGATTCTTTCCATGTCTCACCATGCTAAAAACCCTCAGGATTTTGATTCAGGTTTGGATGCAAGGAACAGGAAACAGCACCACACAACATGACATGTTGCTCTTCAGCCATAAGACAAAGAGGATAAAATGAATGCTGGGCAAGGGGCATTCTTGTAGCAACAGCAATATCGCTTTATCACCCCTTGTGTTTCAAAGTTTCAAGACTCACAGGAGGGCTTGTACTCCAATTAGTCAGCCTGAGCTCTGTGAAATGACTGCTTGATCTTACTCTACCAGCCCTTGCCTGATGCAGAACACTTTTCACACCCAATCAGGAGTCTTAGACTGTCATCAAAGTTTTTCAGCCACAGCCATCATCTAGGATAAGCAGGAAACAATAGATTGGCTTTGTCAATAAATTTTGCATATTATAATATCCAGGATATGTTAGATTAAATTCTCAGATGGTCTTAGGTGGTGCACAAGCCTATGCCCCTGAGTGAAAACTGAACTAGGAGAAAATTACCCATGAACATTAGATCAGTAGAAACCTAGGTATGTGGACAATTATATCATCAAAATCATCTGGAAGCTTTTAATACTTTGAAGAATGTCTGTCATCTACCTCTGCTTCCTCCTGATACTTCAGGGCAAAGAAGGAAAAAAAGCTCATGTCATAGTTTAACTCCAGCAGGCAGCTGAGCACCACACAGCTGCTCACTCACTCCACCTGTCCCCCACATGGAAGGGAATTGGAAAAAAAATGTAAACCTTGTGAGTTAGGAGCAGTTTAATAATTGAAACAAAAATCCTCATAATAATAAAACATAATAAAAAACATAATAATAAAAAATAGTAATAATAATTATAATAATACCACCAACAATAACAACAACAATAATAATAATGGAAAGGAGAAGTAGAGAGAGAGAAAACCAAGGAGAAACAAGTGACATAATTGCTCACCAACCCCTGACCGATGCCCAGCTCATCCCCTGGCAGCAATCAGTCCCTCCTGGCCAGCTTCCCCCAGTTCATATGCTGAGCATGACATTTAGTGTTATGGAATATCNACACAGCTGCTCACTCACTCCACCTGTCCCCCACATGGAAGGGAATTGGAAAAAAAATGTAAACCTTGTGAGTTAGGAGCAGTTTAATAATTGAAACAAAAATCCTCATAATAATAAAACATAATAAAAAACATAATAATAAAAAATAGTAATAATAATTATAATAATACCACCAACAATAACAACAACAATAATAATAATGGAAAGGAGAAGTAGAGAGAGAGAAAACCAAGGAGAAACAAGTGACATAATTGCTCACCAACCCCTGACCGATGCCCAGCTCATCCCCTGGCAGCAATCAGTCCCTCCTGGCCAGCTTCCCCCAGTTCATATGCTGAGCATGACATTTAGTGTTATGGAATATCCCTGTGGCCAGTTTTTGTCAGCTGTCCTGGCTGTTCTCCCTCCCAGCTTCTTCTCCTCACTGGCAGAGCATGGGAAACTGTAAAATCTTTGATTTTTAGAGTAAGCCTTCCTAGCAACAACTAAAACATCAGTATGTTATCAACATTATCCTCATCCTAAATCCAAAACAGCACTCATAAGCTATGAAGCAGAAAATTAACTCTATCCCTGCCAAAACCAGTACAGCCCTTAGAAGCAAAATTACATATGAAGTGGAAAAAATTCTTTCTGTCCCTGGCAGGTAATCAGTAGAAGTTCCAGAGTATGGAATAAATTTTATGTAAACATTTAATGTAGCAACACCTTTTTTTTTTTTCAAATCCACTTGGTGATTCAAGGACTCATATCACAAGTTTAAATTGAAGTTTCTGCCCATCACCACTCTATTTGAAAGGCTATTCCAAGATGTCATTCTTCTGATGGTTGGAAACCTTTCCCAATTTCCAGTCTAAATTTATTCATGACCAATATATATCCATTTTATCTTGTTCCAGCATTATCCTTAAGGTTAAATAATCCTCCTCCCTCCCCAGTATTTACTCCTTGACATATCTGTACAGGGTCATTTTCTCCCATCTCCAGTCTTGTTTCACTAGGCCAAACAAACCAAGTTCTTTCTCTCTTTTTGTAAGATAGATCTTCTGTTGTTGAGGAAAGAAACCCTCCTCTTCACCCCTGCTACCTTCAGTTTCCCTTCTTGGAACAGAGGAGACAGGAACTGTGGTATCAGAAACAAGGCCTTACCAATGCTGTGGGTGGTGTTTCCCTGGGTCCACCAACATAACCTGGCCTGATGCACCTGAGATTCAGACTGGTTTTTCACCACTGTGCCTAACTCCCAGCTCCCTGTCTGGCACTGGGATAGAAACACAGCTTTTTTTCAGTGTTGGCAACATATTATTTCTGCGTGATTTGCTTGGATGTCAAAGGATATGCGTATTAGGAAGATGAAAGTTGCACTTTCTTCCATGGCAAATTTGTTCTTTTATGCAGAGCAGTTCCCAAAAGAAACATTCTAAGGAAAATTCTCAGAGTGGAAATTTCCAATCTCCCCTTCACATGAATACAACGTGCTCTTAAATTGGAAGCCTAACTCCTAGGAGGACCTAGTAAGCAAACACAAAGAGACAAGGCTATTTTGGACCTTGCTTTGGAGAAATGTGGGATTTTCTGACTTGTTTCGTTTTAATTAAAGCAACTTTAGAGAAAGATGAAAAACAAAGACTTGTAAGTCTGAAGTGAATGGAAATAAAACAGTCTCAGAAGCCCTAATCTCCAAGGGCCTCGTCTCGGCTTCATAAGGCAGCTGAGTTTGCTCTGCACCTCTCTGGATTAGAGCCTGAGAAAAGCAAGTGTGGAATGCAACAGAAGCTTAAATTGCTTTTAAACAAGCAAATATGTTAGCACCGTGTCTGATCATTTGTTGGGCATAGTAAGAGAAATAATTGTGTAGAGAAGCATGTTTCCTTCTGTTGTTGTTGCTGTTTGGGGGTATTTGGTTGGGTTTTGTTGTTGTTGTTAATATTATAAAGCAATCAGGAAGGGATGCACTGAAATGGTGCAATAATGAACATGGTTAAGAAATGTCCAAGAAGTTCCCAGCACTTCTAATAAACTCTGTGAGCATTCTTCATGGCCAGACTTTGCACTGACCTGTGAAAATAAACTTTTTCACAATGGTTGTACTCAAGTTTGATGCGTAGATGACACAGAATTGGACCTCTTCTTCATCTTAAATTTTTGGAATAGAGGGAATATATCTCATTCTTCAAGAGACTGGAGAGCAGCTGCCAGTTCAGGGTTTGAATATTGTAATTCTTGAAAAAAGCAGATTTAGGTCAGTCAAAATCTGATTATGAACCGATGTTAATAAATGATTTGTTAGCAACAGACATTTCTGACTGGAGGCTAAAATTGTTTGTTTGCTGTTCCCCCAAGGAGAATGTTTCACTAAAATATTTACACTTATGTTTTGAAATAGAAGGACAAAGAAAACCAACCTAAAACAACATGACATTTTATTAGGTTGAAATGATTGATGAAAGGAAATGGAAGAGGGGAATAAGGGAGTATTTCATACTAGAAAACTGTTCTCCTTTGTTTACCTGTTTGTTTCAGGTCTGAATAAATCAAACCACTTTTTGATGTTTTGGTTTGGCCAGTGCTCTTTATCCTCAGGGCTGTCAGTCAGTCTCAGAGGACCTGCAGAACAATCTCCTGAGATCATACTTATCTGTGCCCAAAACCGATACCTGAGGGGTTTTGGGGAAGCCACAACTTTCTTTTTAGTAGACATGGATGCATTTTTCTGACATCAGTTTTATCACCCTTTGAATCCAGCTAAGTTTTTCACATCTTTGCAAAGTATGATACAAATTAGTACTTGCAACAGTATCTCAACTGTATGCCATGTGTATGGCAGTGATTTCAGCTCATTTTCAAGAGAGATAGTTAAGACTCAGTAAGAATAAATGAATGACCCTTTGTTACTTTAATGATTCATTTGTGAAGTGTAAATGATTAATTGGAAGTTCTTGCCTTCTTTCACCTGGCCAGAATGATTCTATCACAATGTACGGTATAGACCATAAACAAACCTCTCCATCAGAAATCTGTAATCTTTAGTTGATGGCTTGCTTGGCAGGCTCTGTGGATACTCTGGGACATCTTCCAAGCAGGGCCCAAAAAATTAATTGTATCCTACCCGGTTTTGAAATATAGGTCAGCCTTTCATGGCTTTGCTAAAGCAAAGGCAACCTTAATCATCTAAGACAGTAAAACCTGGAAAAGGTAAAGGTTTTCAGGCTCTTCCATTGAGGCTGTTCCAGGACAAAATAACATTCTGACTGGCAAGGCAAGGCAAGGCAAGGCAAGGCAAGGCAAGGCAAGGCAAGGCAAAAGGGGAAAGGAAAGGAAAGGAAAAAGGGGAAAGGAAAAAGGGGAAAGGAAAAAGAAGGAAATGGATGTCCTAAAGCCTGAAATTTCTTTTGATAGCTTCTCCTACTCTTTCAGTTTCTTTATTCCTATCTGCCTTTCAATTCCCAGAGCATGAAGCCAGTTTTTAAAACTGGAAACCAAAACAGAAATGTTAAGTGACTCAATCAGAGAAAAAGTAACACGGAGTTCAGAAACTTTGGACTCACAACACAGGAATCACCAAATAGCTCCTCTCTGGAGTGATTAAGTCATCAGATGGGATGATGAAGCTGACTCCTGTGGGAGGCTGTTGATGTGGTTTTGATGAAATTTGCTCCTCAGCCCCTTCTGAGACTATTGATCCTTCTGGCCCCAGCATGCTGCCTGTGCTCTGCAGGGTAAGCAAAGCCACCCTGATGGGGCGCAACATTCCTCTGCTAAGTTCTTACAGAGCTGGTTGGCCTCAGCCCAGAGACACTGTCTACCAGTGGCTTTCCCACTTAGGCCAGTCACATGTATGAACATGAATGTTTGTCTGCTTGGCTTATTTGCAGAGCATTTTGTAGTGAATTTGCTTCTTAGAACTCATTCTTCCTCATAACAGTGAAACAACAAGTTAATTTTTAACCTTTCCCCACCAAGAGATTTAGTAATTCTTTAGCTCAAATGCAAATTTGCAGTACCAGTGTCAGAAAAGATGATCATCAGCACTTATTTCCTGGATGACTACAGAAATATCAAGACAAACTGCACTTATTTAAGGGTACATTTCTCAATGCTCTCAGGCTTTCCTGCTGTCTTAACATCAGCAGACATTTAACCACTGTGTAAGCTTTCAGTATTTTTCCTAACTTGGTGTAAGCAAATATTGATCGTGACTAAGATAGTAACCAAGTTCGTTCATGATAATGGATGGTCCATTGGCTGCACCCATTAAAGCTCCTTTAAAAGCAAGAAACAACTTTAATTGCCTGGAGAGACATAGGATGATATTGCAGCAGATTGAAACCTATTAATAATAGTAAATTCAAGGTTTACCCTAGCTTGTTTATGCTTGTTAGTATTAAAGCTTCCCATGAAATAGAAAGATGACTAAAAGGGTCATTTCAGACAGATATAAGCCTGATTATGCAGCTTTTATAAAACACCCTCTTTAATCACTAAGAATATCATCATACAAAGCTGCAGTACTTTCTTGAAAAGACTCAGTTCTCTATTAAATGGGCTTTTTCTCCATTACCTGAAAGATCTGTAAATTTGGCATTTGTTTTATGCCCTGTGATTTAGTTTGCCATAGGAACAGAGGATCAGAGGGCATCACTGAATTCCTAGGAATTATTGCAGAGGAAGAATGCAGTTTTTCAACTTCTAGCATCTGTGTCTATTTGAAAACAAGAAGCAATTACAAATATGTCTGCATATCTCAGTGAATGATTTTAGAAGCTTTTGTAAGCCAAGACCTTCAAGATATTAACAAAACACTGCTTCGAGCAAATAATAGTGCCTGGCAGGTGTATCTCAGGACCTCTCAAACTTCAGTAAATCTGGGTTCATGTGGTACACAGGCAAAGAGTTTAATTTTTGCAGACACTCAAGAAGAGGGAACTTTAGCCAAGAAGAAAGGATTAGTAATCTGAAGATGAGGTCAGGGTTCCTTTATCATATATTATTCCAGAACCACATGGTGTTTTCCTTCAGTTCTCAGAATCACCAGTACTTCAAGCACGAGAGCTGCTGAACTTCCTCAGCTTTGTCTTGGAGATCTGTGACCCTGCTAGCACAGCTCCTCCTGTATATATGTCAAAGCACTGTGAAACAATACCAAATTAGCACTATGGGGTTTCATAGCCATGCTGCACCAAGAGAAACTGTGAAACAGATCTCTGGCTTCTTCAACCTATTATCTCCTCCGGGAGATAATATATCTCTAATTTATCTGAAACCAACTGCTTCATTAAAATTGGCAGGCATGTGAAGAGGACTCCTGAGGACAGTTTCCATTACACTCTCCAATATACAGAACTTTGATTTTTTCCTGAATTTACATTGAAATTAAATACTATATTTACTATGAGGTCATTCCATAATTTTGGGGGTTCTTAATAAAAAACCCTCCTGTGTTTGGCAGGGTGTCTAAAGCTGACATCAGCAACATCTGGGTGTGCAGAGTAGCACCTCACAGATGCTGAGCAACAATCTCACTGAAGCTAATGGCAAAGATATTTGTTCATTGTGTACAAAAATTAGGCCCCCAGCCAACACTTTCCCATTTGATGTTAGGCACTGCAGTCACTACCGAGTACCACAAACATGTTCCAAATGTGCCTGCAACAGCACTACATTTTTCAGAAACAAAAGAAAATCTTCTGCAGTTGAGCATTACTGCCCTTTTTATCCCACCTAAAAAATTTAGAGCAAAGGCAAATGGAAATTTTACAGATCAGTCATACAGAAAGGCAATATCGCTACTTATTCTTCAAGGATTCTTTACATTACCATGCCTTGCCCCCGCCAACAGCTGAGGGAGACCCTACAGTCACCCTCTCTTGGGCAGTTACTGTGTTTTGGGGAAAGAGTACACACATTTGAAAATTAATGAGGAAAAGCAACTCCTAAGTGCAGTGGGCTCATCTTCATTTTTTAAGCACTTTGCTGATTCTGCTGTCAGCCCTAAATGCCACCTTATCAGCAGACTGAGAAGTTCACTCCCTGAAGTTTCTTGTATATGCACTTACAGTTCATTATTTCTCTCACAATGCTTGACTCAGCATTAGATTAGCCTCACAGACAGAAGGTAAATAACTGTGAGTATTTTCTGCTTTGAAATGGGAAAAATCATGCTTCTGTGATAACACAACAAACATCAAATGAAAAAGTCGGTTGTATACACCAGCTAAATTTAAGATCACCTCTCAGAAAAGGTCTCTTTCACTCCATTTGCAATAAGTTAAGATGTGACCTGTGTTCCTAACATAATAATTCAAAGACCTCCAGTGAACTTATTCCATTTCCAGAGAATGAGATACAGGAACCCTACTGCCTATAAAGAATTCAAAAATTGTTTCAAATCCCACTGAGGTGTCAAACCATGAGCCTAGAAAACAGAAAGCCTTTATTCTAACAGCAATTTTGGAGGGAGTATGTCTGTGTACTAAGAAGGTGGTCTGGTTGATGCTCTGAAACAGCAAAAACACAAATACCTGGGATTTATGTGAAATGCATTCCAATGTAGCATGGACACAGAGTCGGCTGTTCACAATCCCAGACAGGTGGTTCAAAGTCAGTAGAAGCCTTGAAAGCCACAAAGCACAACGACCTGTACAAAATGAAGAAGAATTTCAGGCATATGAAATCTGGACAGGAAGGAGGAAGGCAGCACGTCCTTCTTGAGAGGGGGACTAGCTAAGAGAGAAGGGATATAGCTACACAAGGGAGGCAGGTTCTGTGTTTCTGAGGACAAGCCACGACCTCAAGAGGACTCCTGAGCATATCAAACACCTGAGAACAGCAAGGGAAGGGAGGCAGAGAAATGTGGACAGTATTTTATTATTTCCTTGTGCTGAAAGTAAAAGGAGATAATGCTTCTAAATCTTTCCATAAGTATGTCTGTATATTTTAGCCATATATTCAACTAAAACACTAAAGAAACGTATGATAAATCCAGAGCACCCACAGGGAAAATCCCCTAAGCTCTAAGGCGATTTAATACCAGACCCGGTAACTCACAGAAGCTGAGCTACAGGTTGCTCTTCCTCTGCAGGGTCTAGAGACAGGGATCCTGTGTCCAGAACTTCATTGGTTTTGCAGTCTGTTCAGATAAATGTCCTTGGGAGAAGGCAAGACCCAGCTGGGAACTGCCTCATGAGTACCTGGGTGGCAGCAAGAGCTCTTGGCACTGCAAAAGCAAAGCCCCACCAAGAGGTTTCTAGTGAGGCTCTGTTTCCATGAACTGCAATTTGTGTCAGTCAGTACAGGATCAGGCTGCACACTGATGCTGGAACATTTTCCATTTCACAATATAGCTCTTTAGAATTAACATGATCAGCTGAGTCCTCTAGGAGAAACTCCTTCCCAGATACAGAATTCCACTGCAAGGTCCTTTGGTGTGTGTGAAATAGGAATGTTTTAGCTAGCTTGGCTGCTTTTAAAATTTCAACCATCACTTGAAATGCCATAAAATTGGCCTTTTCCCTCTTGTGAGCACAATTCACTTGAGGGCACTGAAGCAAGGCAAGATTGTACTTGTGCCTGTGTATTGCTCATTCAGGTGATCAGGGAAAAAAATCACACTCCATTGGTGATGTGTTATATCCTACAAGATATGAAAATCACAACCCACTCTACACAAACATGCTGTTTTCCAGCATGCTCTGTTCTTACACCTGAACTTTATAAGCTCTCTTGTGCACACCAGTATCCAAAGGCTTGCAAACTGGTGCAGATTTAGGAGTAGATCCCTTCTTTTATGCAATGTGGGGCAAGCAGAATTACAGGACAGGCAATGCTCTCAAATGTCCCCATGCTGTTCTACATAGTGCTAAATATATGATGAAATCATAATTTTATATATATGTATATATGTACGTATGTGTGTGTGTATAGTAATTCATCTTACTTTATTATACTTACTTTTTACTCATGTATAGTAATTCATCTTACTTTATTTTTGTCCCCAAACCTGCTTTATAGGATGGGGTTTACCATTTTATAATCTGACACTTAGAGTTGATTTGTTTGTTTTTCTTAATGGGCAAAACAGTTGTACTGATGCACCCTGGTGCTGGGTGATATTAACAATCAGTGGTTCATGGCTGACACTTGAAAGCAGGAGCTTTAAGTGATGGATTAAACTTGTCATTCAGAAGCTCCACTCTGCTTTTATCTGTGGCATGCTCTGTCCTTGATAAAGATTCTCATCAAATAAGAAAAAATGCTCAGGGTACTCAACAACAAAAGAGGAAAGATGAATCTGGATGAAAGTTAGAAAATATTTCGTACAAGTGGTGACTCATCTATTTTTATTTTCCATGCATAATTCCAGGGATCTGTAGATAGCTGTGGCTAGGGAATAACCTATGAAAAAGAAGCAGCTTGGCTGGAATTGAGAACCAAATTTGCAATCAGGCACTTAATTAGAACACAAACACTGTCAAATAGTAACATTATCACCTATAATTGGTCCAACAGAAAGAAACACTAATTGTGACATTAGAGGATAGAATGCTTTCAGGCAGGATCTCTGTTAAAATGCAAACACTAATTGACATGATGAGGAAGAGAAAAATTCCAAGGTAATAAAAGAGGCTATTATGCTTTTTCTTGGCAAATGGAAGGCTACTTTAGAAACACTCAATAGCTAAAGAAAGGGCAGGTGGCTTAAGCAAAGCAGTAAATGAAATAATGAGCATTGTTGATTCACTGCCTTTGTCTCAGGGAGCCAGAGTGATTACAAAGTGATGAGCAAGAGCCACAATCTACTTTCTGCCTCATTAGTGTAAATCCAAAGTAGCTTCATTGAAGTCAGTACAGTGGATATTTACAGGCTTTCAGGTCTGGCCCCTCAGTTACAAGCTCTAGACCATGAGCAACATGGAGGGAGTAAGGAATTCAGCCCATGCCTTTCATGGATCAGATGCTAATTGATCAGCAGTTCAACCTAACCCTAGTGAGGGAAGATCTGCCAGAGTACAGGCTGGGCTGGCAGCTGGATCCTGGTGGCCTAAGGTATCTGTCAGGCAGTTTAGCTGGGCGGGCTTAGGAAGCAAGAGTGCACTACATGGACAGACTAAGGCTGCTTCTCCTTAAAGTTCGTTCTCTTCCTGTACAGTCCCAAACAAAATGTGCATCACCAGACACATTGCCAGCTCCCTCTGTATTCTTCCTTCCAAGCTGACATGTCTAGACACTGAAAATTGTATCTAGGAATAGTACCCATCCTCAGCTGTCCCTTTGAAATAATTGTGTACAGACACTTTGCCTTGAGGGCTTGCCACTGTACCTTAGATCTAACATCACACCCAGAGAACAGATAACAGATGACCTGTAGTAGGAATTCAGTGGAAGAGGGAAAACGTAATCTCCCTGTACACCACCAGGGGTGCTGATACTCAGTAGCCACTATTTATTTCCAAAATCTAGCTGAAAACACTGCTCCTACACCTAATCTCGTTGTAGATACCTTGGCTTTGTTCCTCAACAGTATTTTTCTCCTTTTACTTTGGTGACACTCTAATATATCTGTCCAAATCAAGATCTCCACATTTGGCTGTGGTGAAGTCTTCCCAAAGTACTATTGCCTAAGAATCTGACTGTTTATATTCTCAGCTAAGTACAAGCAGAAGTGCTGAAGCAAAGCAATTTCTGATGCTTGCTCAGTCTATTATAAACCCATCTTTCACACACAGTACTCCACTTCCAAGAGCCTTCTGACTGATTTTGAAGCTGCATAGTATTGCTCAGGTCTATTACCCCAGTAATATTTCTGGCAAAGATTTGATAGAATGTGGATATGTGAAATTTACTGGGTCTTTTCCAACATCTAAACAGTAGAAATTAGATCCCAAACAGGTAATACATTTTTCCTGGCATGAATGTCTTAATGCTTGAGGTTTGCAAGTTCTTTATCAGCAGAATGTGCCTTCCATGGGTGTTACACCCTCACCTCTCACACTCCACTCTGCTTCCACAGAAGTCCCCTGTCTGACTTGTTCTCTTTCACTTTTTTGCTGATGCTGAAATGCAGACCTACCAATGTGACTTTTCCCCTCCACAGTAAAGGTTAGCACTGTATTTAACCCCCCCTACATCCTTTGAGACTACCTTGGTTTTCTTCCACTTTTCAAAATTAATTGCCAGCGACAGAGTCAATTCATTAGCTAAATTAAAAACCTGGGAAGCATATTGTCCATATCTGCTGATCCCAGCCTATCACAGAGTTGAACAAAGTATTTCCTTACCTGGCCTTCATTAGCAGCTGTATTGGCCAGGCTTCTATTCCTTTCCAATTGTCCATACCACTCTCCCTGTTAAAGACCAATTAAAAAAAGGAGATGAAAAAGCAGGCCAGCAACTGAACCACTGGAGATCCCTCATTGATTTCTTTGCCTCTCTTCATGCATTAATGGGTCCATTTTCACATTTTCACTTTTTCTCTTTCAAAGTATTAACAGCTGTTCCTGTGCCATTAAAAGACTATTAATAAAGATACCTCTTCATTTCGGTTTTCAGCTCTAACTTTCTTATGGTTTGTGGGAATGAAACAAAGTAATAAAGTGGGAAAAGTACACATCTACATGCTTTGATGCACTACCTAATTTCCTTGCCAGTGGTAAATAACAGTCTGTTAGCTGCTACTTCTCAGAACCCTACTTATTTTATTTTAGCTCATCAAGCACATGCAGATTATTTCATTGAGTGTCATGTGTGCCTTAGGCATGCTAGGCTGCATCACCACTCAAGTGCAGGCAAAGATCACCCTCCTGTTGTCTTGTCTCCAGGCACCTCAGGACTTTTTCCATATTGTCCTAAAGGGAACATCTCCTCCACAGGTGGCAGAGCCATTTGGACCTGTACAGTGCCTGCACTGGTGACACTGACCAGGAACAAATTCCCATGTGCTGAAGTCAGGCACATCATAATACCTTCTTCTGATCAACAGCTTTTTTGGGGGGGCAAATATAGTAGAGAAGGAAGAGCCTAAAAAGATTAGAATAGCTGATTCCACTCCAGGCAATATCATCCAGAAATTTGAAAGAGGAGCATGGAAGAAGGCTGCAGTGTGCCACCACACATTTTAATCTAATTCTCAGAAAAGATCAGAGAGCAAAGGCTCCAGTCATGCCAGCCTGACTTATCACTGGGGCCAGCTTTAACTTCCTAGTGAAGATAGAGGTCAATGAGGTGCTCATATAATTTCTGAAATAAAGAGTAAATTTGAGAAGACATGGTCTATCTCAGCAAGATGGTGAGCATAAAGGAATCAATTAAATTGTTCTGCAACATTATCTGTAACAAATTATTCTGTACATTAGTTGAAAATCTGAACTGTGCCCAGGGTCTACCCAGTTACACTCAATAGGAGACTTACTAATCACTGAAATGAGCCTAAGCATTAGGCTCAAATTGATTGAATCCCAGAGGAAAATACTGAGAAGTGAAACCTCTAGAAGTCCCACAGCAGCAGATTCATTTGATGGAAATCTGATTGATCTGTGCAAGCAGGAAAAAAGCCCATAAGAAACTGTTTGTTGAGATTTTTAGAACATTTTCTGCGGCCAAAATACAATAATCTGCAATAAAAGACATTTTCAGTAGTGCATAAAGTGGTAGTGCAGACTGTGAGAGTCCAAAAGAACGCTATGAAGAGGGCAGATTTGAGGTGTAGTTCCCAGTCCAGGGTTGTGCACAATTATAAGGCTACCCACTAGAGTAGAAGAAGAGGTGGAATGAAAAGACAGGAGCACAGGATTAATTCAGTCCACTTAGCATTTACTTCCAGTAAGTAATCTGAGCTCAAAGGAATAGAAGCATACAGATCAATTTGAAATCCTTCTGCACTGGATTGTATGTTATCACACTTATATGTACTTCAGTTTGTTTCCAGTTGTGGACTAGTGAAGCACCAGGCATAATACAACATTCTGACTGTTGGGGCAGGAAAAGTGTGATTAGAAGAGAGGGTTCTGTGGAGGTGGGGCAGTGCTGAACTGAGCCAACCTCCTGCTCTGCCTGAGGACTTGTGCTCAGGTCTCACCCTGGACTCACTCCCTGGAGGAGGGTTCCAAGGGCTGGCTGTGCATGTGTAAATAAAAGAATGAGAAAAAATCTGGTTTAGTTAGGAGGCCTACATCAGGTTATGAAAAGAAGTGGGTCAGAGCCCCTCACTGTCTATTTTCCCCCTCTCTCTCACTCTCACTGTTTGCCTCAGCTCTGGACCATTTACATGAACTGATGATATTCTCTGTCCCCTCTTCTCCACTTTTATTTCTCTTCTCCCTTGCTTTGCTTGGGCAAAGCACGGCTATCATTTTCTATTCCGTACTGTTTGTTGTGGGAGTGAGGAGCTTGTGGAAGTGTGTTGTGACTTGTGAGCCAGCCCCTTTGAGAAGTTTCTTTTGAGGACTTGAAAGTCTGTGGAAGTGTACAGTACAAAATTAAAGGCCTGTTAGCCACCACATGTGGAAATCTATTGTACAAATTTAAGAGCTCGTTCCTCAACACCTTGTGAGTCTCAATAGTAGGCTGGCTGCTGGAGTTGAATGACTACACAGTAAAGAACGAGAGTTCCCTGACCCATGGCCTGGTGTCTTTGTTCAGCCTGGTGAGAATTTATAACAAACATCACAGCACTCCCTGCACACTCTTCTTTAATTCAATAACAACAACCACCACCACCAAAACAAACAAACATTAAAAAAATTTGTTGTACATCTAGTTCCCTGCACTATGTGAAGTTCTCCTCCCTCTCAAACCCTCCCTGGTGCCTCTTCCCCAGGAAAAGTCTTTTTCAGGAGAAAGCCTCTTTTTCTAGGAGTTTTTAAGAGAAATGGATGCACATTCTATTCCAGGATAGGCACAGTTGCTGGCAGCTTTCCATGTCCTGGGCCAGTGATTTCCAGGACCAGCTCCTGGGACCTTGTGCACTGAAGCTCCTGACAGCTGTGGCTCATGGAGGTAATCCAGGTTAAATCCTGTGTGCCCTGACAACCCCTGCAGGCCCAGCAGCACAGACAGTCACAGTGGGCTGGTTTGAGCAGCTGCTGCCCTGGGCTGGGGGCAAATGCTGTGTCTGCATTCCTGCTCTTTTCTCCCTTCAAGGGCCTGGTCAGGAACATAAGTTGTTTATCCTGGACGTGACCATGGTGGCTGAAGACAGATTCTCCTTGCTGCACACCAGCCAAGCTGTGGGAATGTCTCTGGCAGGCCTGCTGTGCCAATTTTCAATCCCCAAGATGCTGGAATTAAGGCAGGTCCAAGAGAAAGAAAAGCTTTCAATTCTGAGTGACTGCTTTAATTGCTGATTCTGAGCAATGCCATGACTAAAGGAGAAGTGATAGTTAAAAACCTGTCCTTTTTGACAAAAAATGAAGAAACTCAGAGACCTTTGCAAAAGTCTCCTTTGTCTCTTTTACACTTCAGCTGTTACTACACTGCTGTGTAAAAAAAGCGACCACTCAACTTCAGTTCACTGGTAGATATGAAATATGAAGGAAGATAAATATCCTGCTTTGAAAGAAATCCCTTTTTGGACTCCTATAGCTACCAGTGGATGAACTGTCCTGGGCAGCTTGCTCTGGATGAGCCTGCTCAAGGACGGGACTTGGACCAGAGGACCTGCACAGATCCCAAAAGCTCATCAGTGGACATTGCTGTGCTGAGTGAAGTGACAGAACAGGCAGGGAGTTGGAAGATGGAGCTGTGACTTTGGCTTGGAGACTCCTGAAAGCTGGCGTGTCACTGGGACAGCCTGTCCCAGCCCTTGCCCTGTCCTCCTCCAAGCCCTGGGCAGCAGTGGAGGTTCTCTGTCCCCCCAAAACTGTACCCAGTGGCTACCACCCAATGGGTGTCCTTGCTCGTCCAGGTGGGTGGTAGATGTCCTCCCCTGGGGTCCCACACCTGCATGGTGACACTCACGGGACAAGTGAGCACAGCTCAGCCAAAGCACAAGCTTGCCTTTCCTTCCAAAATTCACCTGGTGAACAGCAAAGTTGTCCTCTGTTGCCAGAGAGGGCCATTGGAGGCCTTTGCTTGGGACCAGCCTGCAAGAACCAGGCTCTGCTCACAGAGCAGCCTTGCAACAGAAAAGGTACTGGGGAGCTGCCACCCATCCTCAGCTGCCTGAGCGTGGCAGAGCTGGGACCCTCTGCCCTCCCGGGCTCTCTGTCCTGCACAACAGCATTTCTCCCAGTGCCAGTGGCAAGGACATGCTGGTGTTCCTGGTGGCTCTCCAATTCCTCTGCTTGCTGAGAGGCACCTCAGATCCTTCCTCCCTCTCACACCATTCCACAAGCAACACATCCCTGGCACCCCAGCCCAGTCACAGGGCAGTCATTCTCACCTTTTCCAGGTCCTCAACTAGTCTCTCCAGACACCTGGCTCTCAATGTCATCCATTGGGTAAAAGACAAGGAGTAGAAGAAGGGCAACAGTGATGCCGCTGCTGCTCAGCTGGGGGAGCAGAGCTCGGGGACAGAGCCCAGAGCAGAGACACTAACTCCAGGGGTTAGATGCTTGGCAGGTAGCACTTGGGCTCCTTTGTCCTGTGCAGCGGGAAGGGACAGGGAGAGAGCCGGACAAGCCCCCAGCTGCCTCTCCTCCCTTCTTAAGCAGCTCTGCACAACACCGCCCTCAAACACAGGGGCACCTCTGCCCAGCTGGGGAGCTGTGTTGCTCTGTCTGGCTGCTCCTGGAGCATCTCCCAGCTTACCCCTGTAGTGTTCCCATCCACAGCTCCTTCAGTGCCTGGGAGCTGCAGAAAGAGGAGAGCCAGTGCCAGTGCCTGCTGCTCCCCCAGCCCAAGGGCAGGTGTGCCTGCACAGCCCTGCCCCGTGGGAAAGGACACAGTGCGGGCAGGACAGAGGTGCTGCCTGAGCCATGGCTCCATCTGAGCTGCCAGAACAGCAGCTTTTACCCTTCCCTGCTGGGGCCCAAAAGGTGACCAGGGGATATAGGACACAGAAATGCCCCCATCAACTCTCTGCCAAGGGAGGCAGAGATCATTCCCAGGGTGGTGTGTGCATGGCTGGGAACCTCTCCTGCCCAGCAATGGGGTGTAGCATCACAACTAACCCAGAAGTGGCGCTGCTGGAGCCGGCGAACCAGATGAGGATGATGGAGGTCCCATCCTCATCACTGCCTTCCTCTTGCTCCTGTTCCTCCTCTTCCTTCTCTGCCACTGCCTCCCTCCTGCAGCTCAGCACCCACACCTGTCCCAGGCCCAAGCAGAGCTGTGGGTGCAGGGAGGTGCTGGACTGCAGAGGAGAGGCAAGCAGTGAGCTGCAGGTGGCCTCCCTGACATTCCCCCGAGCACAGCCTTGGTGTCAATACTGGAATGGACACTGGTGCATCCAGCACTAAGGCGCTGGGATTTATGCCATGGCATCTCTGCCCAGTCCCAGAATCAGGGATGGCACCCTACTGGTGGGTCATGACGGCACTGAGATCCAAAGTCATTAAAACTGAAAAGTGAAGGATTAGGCTTCACATGTTGAACAAGTTGATCTAGTGGACTCTGAAATAAGAAGATCTGGGGGAAAGCAAGGCTATGTCCAAAGCATTTTCAGCCAGAAAAATGTCAGCCTCTTGGGTGGGCTTTGAATGAGCTTACCTGTATGAGGCTAAACACAGCACAGAAGTGGCTTTTTTTGTATTAACTCTATTATCTAACTAATGCTTCAGCAGTTGCCCTGAAGTTCCTTCCTCAACGCTTCTGTAGAGAAAAGATCATGGTTCCCTTCTCTAGCATTGTGCCTGCAATTACACTCTGTGGCATTACAATTATGGAGGCATTACACTGTGGTTCTGCTCCACAATATCTGTATATTAACATTAATTTGATATAAGCACAAGAATAACTGCACGACAGAATAATTGCACTCTAACGATTATATAGTTATACAGTACCTGAATTATAAAAATATACATGCATTAAGTATCAAACTAAAGAGATAATAATAAGTCATTAATTCATATAGGCAACTTCCAGAAATATGAATGAGTTATGATTAGCTATCCTAAGGCACAGCACTAATGTAATTACAGTAATTATATTGTATTTATGAAGGGTAAAAAAGGGGAAATTGTTGCATGAACCTTTCTTAAGGCTGTTGTTTTCATGCAGAAATGGAAGAATTTTGATCAGTTTTTTAGAATGACTTATACTCTTTCTCCCCCTCCCTATTTATAGCTTCTCATCCTTTCTTTCTTTCTTTTTTTTTTTTTTTTTTTTTTCCCTTCTCTACAGGGGAAAGACATGCAGGGCTATTTTATGGATGTCAGCATTTAAGGAGGTAAGGAAGGGAAGGAAGGGAAGGAAGAGAGGAAAAGGAAGGATGGGGAGAGAGGACAGAGGGAAGGAAAGAGAAAGAAAGAGAAGGAAAGGGAAGGGAAGGAAAGAAAAGCGGACAGGTCCGTCCATCATTGCCTGCACAGAGAGAAGAGGCGGGGAACGGGACCACAGAGCCCCGCACCACACGGGGGTGACAGCCGGGCTCGGCGCCCGGTGCCCGCCCCCAGCCCCTCCGGGCCATGTGGAGGTGCGGCTCCAGCCGTGCTCTTGCCGGAGCGCCGGGTGTCCCCCTGCGGGCAGCAAGCGGCCGCTGCCCGCCCCCGTTCCCGGGGCCCGCGCGTGTCCCAGCCCCGTCCCGGGGGGCCGCGCACCCCCAGCCCAGCTCCCGCGGCCGCCGGGCCATTTTTTCCCTCAATGAACGCTCCGCCCGCCCCGCCCCCGTTCATTTGCATAATGAGGGCTACCGGGGACGCCATTGGCTGCTGCGGGGTGCGCTCGGCCGTGACGTCAGCGCTCGCTGGGTAATGCCTGCGTTGTGGCGGGTAGTTGGAGCCGGCAAAGCCCGCGCAGCGGCGGCCCCGGGCGGACCGGCCGGCGGCAGCCCCGAGCTCGCTCCGCACAGCACCGCGCCGGCATCGCGCTCCCCGCCNCTGGAGGTGGGCGAGGGCACCGTGCGGGACGGCTGCGCCGCCGAGCCGCCGCCGGGCTCCGGCGGGGCGCACCTGGAGTTCAACCTCACCGAGCTCTTCGCCTGGTGGCTCCGCGCCGGCGACGGGCGGCTGCGGGTGCGGCTGATGCCCGAGCGCCGCGGCGCCCTCCTGGGCAGCGAGCGAGGGCTGTCGGCGGCCATCCGCGCCGCCCGCCCCCGCCTCCTCTTCCACGTCTCCGCGGCAGGTGAGCCGTGCGTTGCATGCTGCGCACCGCGCCGGGCAGCGCCCCTCGCCCTTTCCCGCGCCTTGTCCCGGCAGTGCGGTGCGCCCTCTCCGCCGGGACACGCGTCCAGAGCCCCGCACCGCCCCGGTCACTGACAGCCCCGCGGATGCGGGCAGCTCAGCTTCCCCGAGCAGTAGCGCCTTCTCCTCACGGCTTGTCCCTAAGGGCTGCGCTTTACCTGTGCGAAATGTATCGAGGGGCTTTGGTGGGGCCAGGAGGACTGTTTTGAAAGTGATGAGGGATTTTTACGAAACGCCTGACAACTCCTATGTGCTAGAAAGCCGCAAGCAGGACCTAAAGGTTAAAGTGTCATTAGCTGAAGGACAGCAAAATCAGGTTCTTTGAAACTTAAAAAATATCATCCTAAAATGGGATTCTTCCTCAAAGTGCTTCAAGTGTTTTCAAGGTTATGTGCAAGCAGACCAGGGAACAGCACAAAACCTCCAAAGCTGGGTCTGTCTCCCGATTTTGTACATTAATGCTTTTTTCTCTATTACTGGCTATTGATATTAATATTATTACTCTTCTTTAAACATAAAAGATAAGGGCTGATTGACATTTTAAAACCCCAAAGGATCCTTAGTGAACTGCACTGCATCAGCTATAATACAAGAAGTTGAATATCTGAGAAGGCTCATGCAGCACTGGTACTTGTGTGAAGAGAGAACCTGGCTTAGAATTTTGGTTCTGGTGGGCGGTGATTGGCAGTCACGGTTTGGGGCAGCTCCTTTATCTCAAATCAGGACTCTGTTTTGGGCCAGTGATCAAGAGAAATTTCCATTCTGTGTGTGCATTGTATCTTTAACAGAAGCTGTGATTCAGCCTTTCCTACTACAAGAATATAATACTTAGAAGACTGCAGGTCCAAATAATTTGTCACAGTGAGTTAAGTCAGGTACCTTTTATGAAGCTTTGTATAAGTCAATGATGTGTCCCGGAGTAGCCACCTACTTAATGGACCACAGAATACACTAAAGTAAATTCACAAGAGGAGAGAGAAATCACTGCTGTGCTTTGAATACAGAGTTGGAGCAACTGATTTTTGATGCTCATCTGAAAAGATGGAATAGCCATCTGAAGAACTTTAAATGAAACCCATCTCCTTCCTTGCTGCCTGAAATGAAAACCAAAGCCGACTGTCAGGGTAAGCTCTGTGTCAGTAAGTCCTGCAGCTGTGGCTGAAGTGAGGTGCTCAGGTTAGCTCTTCCTGTGTTGGATCTGGCAGGGGTAACGCAGAGGTGCTGTTCACCACAAGGTGGCTAGGTGAGGCCAACACCCCCCACCTTCTAGCAGGTCATGCCTTGCTACACTGCCGTACAGAAAGAATAATTAAAAATTAAAGACCATAACCTACTGTCTCCTTTTCTTTCTGTTCAGGGAATTTGTTGTGATTAGCACTTTTTTCGATTTACAGATCTTCTTGGGCAGTGAAGCCTTAGTTTTGAAGGGCATCTTTACTCAGGTACTTATAGCAATGATGGAGCTGGAGGACATGCATTTGTCTTCTTAGAAGATGAAGGTGTGTTTTTAACCTGAGGGAAGGGTACACATAAGAACTAACAGGTTCTCTGATGTGAATACAATGCAGATGAAGCTTTAACCAAAGCTAATAGAAGTCACAGGCTTTATTTTGTCTGTTGTGTCACTGTTGAGGAGAAATGCATGTTTTTCCAGATCAGTAGGATGCTATGCCCCTCTCACATTTGAGAGAAAGCTCTGCTGTTCTTACTGCAACACAGTCATGCAAAGTCAATCACAGAGGATGCAGGAAAAGGAGGAGCAGAGGGAAGAAATATGGACCTCCTTTACCTATATTGAAGTGGTAACTTGTCCTTGCAGCTGTTCATAATCTCCTGTAAAAATCCTGGTCTCGTTATGAATTGTATCTCTGCTTTTTCAGCAGTGACACCTTAGCATAGTTACACTGTTCGTGGCTTTGCCCTGCTTTTGTAACATGGGTTTGTTTAACAACATTAGGAAATCCATTCCTCCTGCTTTGTTAAGGTGCTGCCTATGTGAACACCATGTGTCACTGCCAGCCTTAAATTTGTGCTGTGTAGCCCTGCCGACAGCAGGATGTGCTGACACAGTGATAACAGCACGAACAGCATCCACCAGCTTGTCAGATTCGAGCAGTTATTGACACCATTGCAGCTAATGTGCATGGGGCTTAACTAAAGCCCTTCCTAAGGCAACTGAGCCTTTCCTTTATTGCTTAAGCTAATTGGAAATGGATTTCAAACAACACAATCCTCCCATCAACAATGGAAAGCTGCTTCACTTTTGTTGGCATACTGGACTTTTTTGTTCCTCTTGTCTGCTGGAGATGTCCAGGGTTGCAGTACTTCCCAGAAAAAAAAAATATAATTACCTTGCTAAGTTATTTTCACCACATTATCCTCCATGTGAATGGAGAATGAATTATATTTTAGAGTGAGAAAAAATGGCAAAGGGGATGAATTCCCACTGACCTAAGAGGTGACAACAGAGTCCTGTAAATATTGCTTTATTCGCTTTAACTTATGCTTTCATTTGCTGGCTCAAAGATAAATTTAACTGGAGTGAACCTTCTCCTTTTTTAACACCATGTTTGTACAAAGTGTAAAGCACTTTGTCTCAGTCTGTTACTGAACAATTAGTAAAGGATGTACTTAAGGGCAGCTGTTGCTCAGCAGACAAGCCATAAAGTTCACAGGAATTTCTACAGGGCTCTCCTGCAAATATTCTTGATGCCAGATTTCTCTCACACTCATCCTTGTGGGAACAGAGCATCCTGCAAGAGGAAGCTTCCATTTAGAGAACCTGTGGTCCTCAGCCCATCTACCATTTCTATGTCAGCTTGGCCTTTTCAAAATTGGGTACAAGAGAGTTTTCTTCTCTTGGAAATACTTGCAGACTTAATACTGCCTTCTTAGCCTTCTCCGAGTACTTCTCTGGGACAAAAAAAAAAATCAAATTTTAATATTTTCTGTATGAAAGACATATGACAAGAAATGCAGAGGAAGGGAGAAAGAAGCTTGGACAGGAGTGCAGCACTGCAGATCTCCTGTATTTGAGGTGAACCTCTCAACTACCATGTTAACTGTTGACTTTGCTCTCATTGTCTATGGTTTTGACTGGAAACTCTATACCTCCAAGGAAACCTTTCCTGAAAGAATTTAATGAACACCAGTACATTGCCATGGGGAACTGAATAGCCAGTGTGAACATTAGTGTCAGGATATTTTCAGGCCAGCTTTATTTCTGGTCTCACAGGATTTGCTGTATAGTGTTGAAGCACAGTGGGTCTCTGTAGCAGTTAACTGGAAAAGTTATTGAGCTTTCTTGGGGGAAATAATCCAAGGGCTCTTCCACTCTAATCCGGCACTGATATTTGGATTTTTTTCATGTTAACTTCACAGGTAAACAGTTCTCATATCACTATAGGACACCTGAGCCACAAATGTTGCTAAATAGGTTTCTTGTGAGTTTACCCAGGAAATTTAATAAGCTGAAATGGTCATAAAATAACTTCCCATGAAAACTAATTGCTACTTACATATGCAAAGGTGGGAAGTGTATGTTAAGAAGGGGCATACAGGATTGAAAATGAGTCATTCTTCCCTCTAAAGGTCAATGTACTTTCATTCATGAAATAGATTTAACATTCCAATTATATTTTTTAAATAGCAATGCATAACTTTTCATCCTCTGGCTAGGCGAAATATTACCCCTGCACTGTGGCCTTCATCTAAAATTTTATTAACTTGCCACATGTATTCTCCCTGAAACTGTCTGCATTCACTACATACCAATGCTATTATAATGCTGAGGCAATTAGGCTTTACATCTTTAGGGGACTGCTACTATACACCTGAACTCATTTGCAGGAGGAATCCTTTGCCTAAAGATTAGAAAGAACTTCAGACTAGATAAAAATGTGGTTTTGAAAGTGGACATTTTGTAAATGAAACTCAGAGCTTCAAGCTGAGATCTGATAGTGGTGAAGTCCACATAATTATTTCTGTGTATTTTAGAGGTACCAGCATTTAATCAAGGCCTCTTAGTTATATTTTTAATTATATTTTGGTTTCGTTTTGCTGCCTTTAAAGAAGAGCATTTAGAGTTGTGTCATAGTGAGCAGAAAACTGGTAAAAGATACTGGTCACTTTGGAGTTGCTCTCTGGTTTTCTCTCACCCTCAGCTGTGTGTCACACCTGAGATCTGATCTTGCTCTTCTGATAAAGCAGTGGCAGAACCTGGAGGATAAGACTGAGGCACTGCCATGAGGTTTCTTAAAGGTTTTTGCTGTAGTGCATGTGGCTTTGCCCTTTGCTGGGGTTTTGTGCTTTGCCTCATTTATCAGGCCAGCTTTGCCAATCCGAAGCTTAAGGATAGTGTGAGTTGCACTTGAGTTTAGACATGAACTAGTGCAAATTAAGGCTTTCCTGTTCTACCCTTGGGTTATCAATGGTACCAGTGGGCTGCATGTGGATTACCAGTTGTTAAATCAGTGAATCATGAGTGTGCTTAGAAGCATCTTTCCCTGACTTTCCTGCCCTATTAGGTATGTAGCACTTCCCTCTAGACTTTCAGTCACAGTGCTTTCCAGAAATGTGGATTTAGTCAGTTCACAGTGTCTTCTTGAACTGCAAATGCATCTTGAAGAGGAAACCGACTGTCTTGTGATGGGGTTTGCCTGGCTTTGTGGGCAGTGTGATCCTCGATTCTACTGCTGTCCTGCCTGTTTCAGTTCAAGTCATTTTCCTACTCCATCAAGGAAACTTGAGAAAACTCACAGCTTATGACTCTTTAGACTCATGATGCCTTGTCCACTGTTTCCATGTTGGCCACAAAAATTTGGCTTGCAAAGCCATGAGGCTTTCCCAGTAGAGCCACAAGATTTGGAAATTGTTTGCCAATTATTTGACAGATAATGTTAGAAATTATGCTAAGTCTTTGAGTCGTTCATAGAAAGTGTGATGTGATCACATGGTTTTGTTTTCCCAGAGTTATGTGGGGTTGCTGATCCTCACTGGGAGCCAGGATTATGCACAATGTATTTATGATTTCTAGGTCTGTTTTCTGCAAATTTTGTTTACTTTTAGGCTCATTGTTCTTATGAATGTTCTTATTCATAAGCATGTTCAGTAAAATAGCCATAAACAAACACCAAAAGGGGCACAAGTAACGATTTATTATGTTTGAATGAACATTTATGGCATATTGAAAAAATACGTTTTCTCTAAACTTGCTGTGCTTTTATTTCCATGTCCTTAAAAACAGGGAATAAATACCTACAGTAAAGAAGTGCACAGGGAAACTTAAGTGGTTTATTATACAAAAGCAGAGACATTCTTCAAAATCAAAGGCAGTTTTGCAGTGTCTGAGTGAATTGGATCCTGAAATAATCTGGTCATTTGGTTCACTGCACATCTCACCCAAACATTACATGATTGAAAATTAAATGTGTGTTTGTGACAATGTTTGTGAATTAGCCAAAAGAAGTAGAAGAGTTGAAGGGAGACTGGCAGGATTTAGCACTTAGAAAATTCTCAGCTAAGTGAGCCTTTTCTTAATAAAGAAGATCCCACCTTCTAGATACATCAGTGCAAACTCCTTCGGAGTGATGACTTGGGAATCCAGGTTGCTGCCCAAATGGCAGCAAATTCTACACTGTGCCTGGACATTTTCTGTCTAGTTCTCACACCAAAGCAAGCTTTTGGGCTCCTCAGAACTAGAGTGCTTTTCAGATCTCTTATCCACTGAGCAACAGCATCTGTTTCCTGGGAAGCCACTTCTGAGCTCAACATGGTTGCTGAGACTGCAGTGCTGGGCTGAGAAAGGTCCTTTATGAAATGTGCCACATTTGTCTTGCTTCTTTAATTCAGAAAGATTTGGTTGGAGAAAAATGTCATGGAAGCATAAATGCAGATTTGATAAGTCTGACCTTTCTTTTCTTGCGAACAATAAATGTCAGAAAGCTTAAAATGACAAGCTGGAATGGCTGGAGGTTATTTATGTGTTTAAATATTTAGGCAAGAAACACATTTTGAGACTAAATTCTAATTTACATGAGTATTTTAACTTATGACTGAGATGGCAGAGTAGCTTCATGGTTGTCACTATCCTGTTTAGTTAGCATGACTACTCAGAAATTCCCTGTGACAGCATAGGTAGGACTTAGATATCTCTAGTTGCAGAAACTGTGAACTCTGTCAGTTGAAGTGAAGGAGAATCGCTTTCCCTTATTAGTCAAATAGGAACTGTGATGTGGTTGAAGTGTTCTAAGTGTATCCAGTAGACAGAGCTGGTGGCTGGCTTCAAACTGACTTCAGACAAGTTTCTAACAACGGGCTTTTCTTTGGCCAAAGAATTTCAGCAGGCTGCTGCAAGAACTGAGTTCTAGTTTGACTTCCAACTTAATTATCTTGCAGTACACAGCTCTGCCACTGACATCTTGTGTGACACTAAATGCTTCCCTTTGTGGTGGTTACTTCCTTTGCAAAGCAAGGGTTGTTTTGACTGCTTTTCAACTCTGTTGGTAGATGGTGCTTTTTTTGTGGATTAATAATGTTTTGACTTTCTAAGAACCTGAATAAAGGCAGTAAGGTGCAGTCTGAACTCAGCTTTTTAAGGGAGAAGCTAAAAGAGCCAGTATACCATATTGATTTATTCCCATCTCTGCACTGCTAATAGTCAAAGGACTGTTATCTCCTTCATTTTAGTGATAGCAAACTTAGAGTTTTGGTTGATGCTACAAGAAAATCAGTTTCTCTTTTATTTTGAAAAATTTTGAGCCCTTTGTCTGTTAGAACACCACTCATCTTGAAGCCAAATGGTGAAATTTAGATTTGAAATTTGAATACTTTGTGAGTCTGACCAAGATTATTTGTACATTCACGAAAAGTGAGGATGGGATAGGCTGTGGCCAGCTGCCCATGTGCTTTTGGCAGCTGCAGCTGGGCTCCATCTCCATTTGCAATGAGGAGCTGCAGGTGTTGGCTGCTGCTGGCTAATGGGGACTGCTGAGCAAACCGAGCACTGTTTGTCCTGGCTGGGAAAGGAGAATGTTGTGGAGGCAGTGGGAGAAGCTTTATCCTTTATGGTTTCTTACTTGCACAGAATGGAGGATTTGAGATTGTTTAAAACTTTAGTGGATTACCTGATTGTTCCTGGATTACAGATGGCAAAGTGGAGATACTAGGCTGAAACTTTTCAACTAGATGGGTCTAGAAATATCGGGCATCCCCTTTACAACTTATCGCCTTTACAACTCTTCAGCTCAGTTTGCAAGTCTCAAGAGTTTCCATTGGTATTCCAATGTTTACATCAAGGCAGAAGAACTACCTTTCCTGCTCAAACCAGAGGGTATGTTAAATCCATTTTGTACTGGGATTTCCATGCAGTAATTTACTGTGAAGGAAGAGGTGCAGGTTCTTAATGCAAGCTTCTCCCCATTTCCTCCCTGACAAGCAACTCTTGCTGGTCTCATATCTTACAAAATCTTGTGATGAAAGAAAACCTTGACTCTATCTTCAAGTTACAAGCCGGGAAGGGAGAGAAGGTGGCTCTCTGTAAGGCAAAGAGCAGAGAACATTTGGGTGGTGAGTGCACAGGGAAAAAGCAGGATCCTGCAGTATGAGAGTGGGAGTACAGAGAGAGATGTCCATGTGTGAATTCTTGTGCTATGTATTTCTTGATGTCTGTTGGGAGGAAAAAGTACTAGTCTCAGTAGACATACTGGAAATGGTACTTTTCATATGTCATACTCCTAAGAATTTTATGTTATTGAAATTTTCTTTCCAACTCAGTTTTGAAAGCTGGCATGGTTCTTCTGAACGCAGTCACTGTAGTGCTTGTGACATGCAGCTGAGTATCTGTGACTTCACTTACTGGAAATCTGTGGTGATGTTTCAGAGCTCTGCAAGTTGTAGCAGACCTCTAATTGCAACTTGTACATCTGCATTGGCCTGCTGTTTCTACTGGCCCATTGAGTAACGAGTTATCTCGGATGTATCAGAGTGTCTGAGCTTTTTATAGCCTCTTTCATGTTGGATTCTTAAACTACTTTAAGCCTTATCGCCCTAGTGACAATGCTAAGCATTATTATATCTATTTTACAGAGAGATCATAGAAGCCAGGGATTGAAAAAGCATTATTTGATTATGTTAGACTGCAAGTGCTGAATAGAATTTTCTCATATAGAATATACTATATAGGGAAGTCTCTCTTTGCTTCCGCCAAGAGGCCAAGAAAAAACAAGAAATTGGAGTTGAGAGGCTCACTAGCTTGCTGGAAATACTGCAGCAGTTATTGGCAAAACTATTTGAGTCTCCTCTGCTCCACACTGTATTTGTGAAACTCCTCTTTAAGTAAATCTGGTTTTGTCACATTCCACACCTTTTGCAATACTGTTTTCTTCTTAGTTTTGGGAACATCTGTGATCTGCTGAGCCTCTCCCTATCTTCAGACATCACCCTGTGGCCTTACCCTTTGTAGGGCAGTATATGTCAGCTTTACAGACCGTGATGCAATGGTTATTTCCAAGGGCTGTTTCGTTATTGATGTTAATTAAACTTGAAACTAATGAGAAAGGATTACTTTTCAGGGCTGGAGAGGAGGCCAGAATAGTTATTATAGGTTAATTATTCTTCTAAAAGACTCGTTTTAAGTAACAATTCATTTTGTCAACTTTTTTCTTACATTGTACAAGAGACTTGTTTGAAGAGGTTTCAAAATATAATTGCTGCACTGACCTCATCTAGCTCTCAATCAGTAATCTCCTTCCATCAGCAAAAGGTTAATAAAATCTTTAAGGAAAGGAATTTGGTGCCTTATCTATGTGTAGATGATTTAGAATAGGTCTCCCTGCAAGTATTTCCTATTACCCTTCTGCATGATTTCTTTGGCATACTTTTTAGATTTGAAAAATGTTGCATTCCATAAAGCTTCCAAATTTAATGGTTTCTTTGCAAAACAGGTGCATTACAGAGTCAGGGAGTGAATCTACTCGAGGCTGGCTGAGAATTGTCACATAAGTCAGAACGCACTTCTTTGTTCTCAAAGATCTACAGCCTGTGGTGCACCTAAAAAATATGTCCTCACTTTGCAGGACACCGGGGTGTCCATAACGTGATTAGTATTTGCTAAGTAACCAAGGGAGGAGATGAGACTTGTTTTACATGGGAGCCAAGATCTCTTTCTGGCTGGGAAGCACTGTGGCTTTTGAAGGGGAGGACACATGCTTGTCCACTTTGCTCCTTCCCAGCTGTTATGTTGAACCTTTCTTCTTCCTGGCTCTTTGTAGAGATGAGTAATGGCTTCAGATTGTTGCAATATTTTACTACAAAAAGGGTAAGGCAGAGCTGCATTAGTGATATTGTGAGTGCTGAAAGCTGAATAAAATCACAGAATTCTGTAAGTTGGAAAAGACCTCTAAGATCACCAAGTCCAACTGTTAACCCAGGACTGCCAAGTCCACCACTAAACTGTGTCTCTAAGTGCCACATCTATATATTTTTTGAACACTTTCAGGAATGGTGATTCCACCATTCCCTGGGCAGCCAGTTCTAATGCTTGATAATCCTATCAGTGAAAAAAATTTTCCTAATATCCAATCTAAACCTCCCCTGGCATAACTTAAGGCCATTTCCTCTTGATCTGTCTGTTGTTCCCTATGAGAAGAGACTGACCCTTACCTGGCTACGCCCTCCTTTCAGGCGGTTGTAGAGAGTGATAAGGTCACCCCTGAGCTTTCTCTTCTCCAGGCTGAGTCCCCCCAGCTCCTTCAGCTGCTCCTCATCATTAGACTTGTGCCCCAGACCCATCCCCAGCTCTGTTGTACTTCTCTGGAATCTCTCCAGCATCTTAGTGTGTTTCCCATAGTGAGAGGCCAAGAACTGGACACAGCACTTGAGGTGTGGCCTCACCAGTGCCAAATACAGGGGGACAATCACTGCTGGTCCTGCTGGCCACACTCTTGCTGATACAGCCCCGGATGCCATTGGCCTTCTTGGCCACCTGTTGAACAGGTCCTTTTCCTCTGGACAGCTTTCCAGATGCACTTCTGCAATGTGGTCTGCAGGGGGTTGTTGTGACCCAGGAGTTGTGAGCTGGCACTTCACCTTGCTGACCCTCATACAATTGGTCTGGGCCCATCAATCCAGCCTATCCAGATCCTCTGTGGACAGGAAGGAAAACAATCTTTATGAGCTGTAAATGTTAGAGTAGCTTATGTGCTACATTGACTGGTGTCCTGATGCCATCTGTCATGGGACATGTTTTGCATCTTGTATTAATGTGAGGGCTGTCAATAAAAGCACCCATGAATGAAGGTGATGCTGTGAGCAGCAAGGCCTCAAATGGAACATGGGATGCTGTGGCTTTATGAAAGCCCTTACCTACTAACTCCACATTTCAATCTATCTTAAAAGGGCAGCATTCACCAGGCCTGAGTTCAAGAAAAGTTACATCCTCCATCTGGGTGCTGGTATTAAGTTCAAAGATAAATCACCCTCTGAGTAATCACTCTTGCCACTGGGCTCTGCTTAGGCCAGCTCATAGGATTTGGGATAATATTTGAAGTAGTGAGTCCCTTTTGCGATTAAGGTTTTAAATCACACAAAAATTGATCAAAAGCTCTGTTTCCTTCTTTCCCTTACCAGCCTACTGTCCTTTATCTCTTGAAACAAAGCAGCATTAACTTTTAAGATCTGATTCAATAACATTTTATGGATAATAATTATGACTGATATTAAGCCTTCAGCAACCAGTCTGTACGGAGACTTAATGTATTGAGGTTTATTACCACTGTAACCTATCTTTTTACATTGGTTGTAAAGCAGGATCAACTATACTGATAAGAGGAAAGAGAAGCATCAATGAACTGTTTGCCTCTGCTTCTCTGCAGGGTGTTCATATTCTTGCCACTTAATATTGCTGGCACGGTGGGAGTTTGCTGGTGAAGAGTTTTTGTTTACACAGTCTGTTTGTGCAATTGCAGAATGAATGAATGAATGAGTGCATGAATGAGCTGCAGCAATCCTATGCTGGGCAAAAGAATCTGTTACTGGATAGACCCTGGAGACCAACTGATCATACTTTCCATTTTAATAATGAGTGTGAGAATACAAAGTTTTTAGGCATGAGCTCAACAGCTTTCTCTAAGGCTTGCCCCAATAATGGAAGCTCTTAAATATATAAAACATCTTTAGACATTCCATATTAGTGATTTTTTTCCCTGGAAGTTTCCCAGTTTCCTTGATCTTATCAGGATATAGTTTTACATACACATCATAACAATAAGTGGAGATGGTCCCTAAACGAAACTGAAGACCAGGCTGAGCTAAAGAAAACTCTGGTTTCTAGGTCTTTAAATGCTGTGCACAGTGGTCTAAATATAAATTACAATATGAGAAAGGAAATTCACCTTAGTTTCCTTACAGGGTCTGTAAGGAAAGTTCACCTGTTGTATTGGCACTGAAAAAGTCACCTGAAGGACCCAGGACTAGGTCCTTGCTCAGCTGAACTTTGTGATGTTCATGCATCATTAACTGTAGCTGTATTATGTAGTTGCCTTTTTTGCCTTGCTTCTCCTCATAACTTTCTGTATAAGGAAATCTACTTCCCTGGTAAGTTCAAATAAGATGCTGTCTGCTTATGTCCTTTTTGCCTTTTTGATGGGAAAGCAGAAGGGAATTCTAAAGTGTTCTGGGAGCTACATGGAGGCCTTGCTTTGACATCTCTAAATATGTGAGTAATGGGGTGCTTAGAACTGATTTTACGTGTGATGGATGCTCAACAATAAGAAATCACAAATTGCGAGCAGCAGAGCTTGGAGAGGAGAGCTGCTCAACAAGATTAATGGGAAGGGAGACCTTTAGTGTAATGAAAGACAGTTCCAGCTTGAAAACAGACAATGCCACACTAGATGGAGTCTTGAGGATTTGGACAGTCAGGTTCCCTCTGTGCCTTTGTAGAGCCCCTTCCTAGGCAGGGAGCACTGAAGAGCTGCAAGAAAAGTGCACTGTAAGTTCCCACTTCACCTGTGAGTGAATACACTGGTGCACCAAGGCAAAAGATTGTCCAAGGGATGTCCAAAGGATGGACCAAGGGGGATAGAGGTGTTGAAGGAAAACTAGGAATTTCTTTTAGTTCTGAGAAGTGCAAGCTGATAAGGTAAGACTGCAGTAGAATTTAGCTGGGTCTGAGCACTGCAGGGTTTATTTTACAACCATTTTCCTGTGGAGAAATGACCTTAGACAAATCACACAAGTGAAACCTAACTGGAAAAAACCTCATCTTGTCTGCTTTCAATTAGATAGTAATTATCTTCTTATTAGAAGAAATACCAAGTTTAAAAGAAAACAAATATCTCCATACTCAAATAATAAAAAAAACCTAACAGGTGAAAGTGTAGCTCATCCATTCCTTCCATTGTAAGTTGAAAGCTGCTATTAACTCTGAATATCATGACTAAAGGAGTATAAACAGGGAGCAGAATTAGCAAAATGTTAGTGGAGCTGGCTGCAGGATCATTGTTATGACTGCAACTGTTATTCTCTGTCTCTGACAAGGATAATAGTGTGTGGAAATGAAGCCAGCAAACATGTAAAATACATCTAAATATAGAGGACAAACAACAAATGATAACTGGACCAGTAATCAGGTGCTGAAGGCCTTATCTGTTAGTACAGTGGCTTGAAAGATGGCAGTGCTGGTAGATAAACATTAGGAGGACTATGAGGCTGAGGATAAATAGAGCAATATCCTCTAAACAGTAAAGAGCTGAAGCATAGGACCCTGGAAAGACATTCAGGACTTATTGCTTGACAAAGATCCCTAAAGCTGTCAAGCAGATGTGCAGCTGGTAAGTAGATGACTTGCTGGGACGTTGACTGAAATGGTAGAAGGAATAAATCAGAGGGGATTGCATTAGTGTGACTGAAGGCAGTACATTACTTTACTTTGAAGTATAGTGTCCTGTGGAGAAAGCAATGACTGTCATCCCATAAGAGTGATCAAACTGAGTGGAGACATGTCCCAGATTTAGGCTGTAGCATAGTCAGGGGTTTCTTTTCAGAGCACTCATAATTTTCAGGTTTTCTTGAAGGCTTTGGACTAGAGTTTGATGGGAGGCGTAAAGGGCTAATCCTAAACCTACTGAAGCCAATGACATCTCCCCATTGTACATCTGCTCCCCTCTCCTGCTCTCATGTACAGACAGACTGGGCAAGAACCATCTTTTCTGCTCTTTGCTATTGGGCCACTTGCTAGGAGTGCACAGGGAGACACAGCATACCTCATGTTTTGTGTCAGAAGATAAAAAACAGAACTTATTTTCAACCTGGCATTTTTTGTCAGCACTTAGTCTAGGTGGAAATGCAAAAGAAGGTCTTGGTGCTAGGTTTAGTGATTGGAACAGTAGTGTCTGTGCTGTCTTTACACAGGTCAAATGAGCACGGGAGATACTAAGAATTCTTGTTCTTGAATTCTTAAGGTTTTGTGGAAGGGGCTTTTGGGCACTAGCGTTGCACTGTAGTGTGTATGTTAGCCATTAAACATCAAACTTCCTGCTGTAGCCCACACTTAGACCTTTGGTATCATATGTCTGGGTTTTGAGTTGAATTAAAAAAGGGAAGCATCAACCCAATAAGGGGAATGATAGCATGAGAGCATCCTAGTGTAAGCAAAGGGGAAGACAGTTCTCCAGAATTCAGTGACAGGAGGAAGGTGCTTGTCAGGCTTACCAGAATATGCCTTAAGAAAGGGAAGTTCTGATAGTCACTTCTTAAAATGTTAATATCCACTGTTCATTAAGCATTGCATCCTTGAAGATCTAGTTTCAAGTCCTTTGCCTTTATTAAAATGGAATTATGTTTGACTTACCCCAAGGTACTGTTGCAGAACAAACAGACCAGGCAGGTCTCCAAACTGAGGGTGAGCACCTTTTATCTTTTTCACTCTGCCTATTCAAATGTGGTCATGTCTTCATGGTAAGGCACTTTTGTATGGTATCCCAGTCTTGAAATTGAACAGGTTAACGAATTTGCCCTTTCTGTCCCATGAAAAAGTTCTCAGTATATAATACTAAATTTTTTTCAAACACACTTTTGTCACTTTAAAGTTTGAAAATAAGTTATTTTTAAAAATAGGGATTGGAAAGGGGGAAATGAGGCAATATCCTTTCTGAAAAGAAAAAGACAACTAAATTGAGATGTCCATCTGAAAGGAGAATGTGATTTTTACTACAGAAGGGATAAAAAAATGCCTTGTTCCTGCCTCTAAAATCTTTTCCAACATAGCTGTGATAGTCAAACCCATCTGCAAAGATAAAGAGCTGAACTATGATCTTGTCTCTTAACATGTCTTTTATCATCACTCTCATCTCTTTCTCCAGAAGTACTTGAGGATGGTAGAATAGGGTTCAGATTAAAATGCTCAAGGGAAGGAAAAGTAATAGGAAGGTCAGACTAGATAGTATTAAAGTCACATCAGCAGAATTACCAGAAGGAAAAACAGGCAAAGTACCTAAATGAAAACTCTTATCCAAACTAGTTTACAACTAGTAATATGCAAATGCCTTTAATCTCCTGTGTTGGTTCAAGGTAGAATAATTCAGAACTTTTCTTTCCTAGTCTCTAAACTGATTGATTGTTTCTGTGGAGTAATATCCTGGGACACGTCTGTTTTATTCATAATTTAGATTTAATGGCAAGACCAAGACTTTTTTCTCCTGGGTGCACTGTGAGCCATCTTAGTATAAACTTGCATTCTGTCTTGGGATTGCCATAAGAAGAGTTTTATGTGGCAATTTTTGAGCTGTTCCACGCACATCTCTAGCCTAGCAATGAAAGCCTGACTTTCAGAGTGGCTTTGAGAACATGATACTGTCTAAAGCCTTATCACTGACCTCCCAACCCTGGTCACTGCTTTTCTAGAGCCTCTCTCCAGAGCCTCACGGGCACTTTCATTATCCTGAAATTATCATAGTGTCTCTTGAGAACAGAGTTCTGCAAGGTCCAGAAGCAGTTCTGTTTTCTCTGGGTAAAACACAGATATCTCTTGCCTCTCTGTAGGATCTATTGTTGATACAGATTGATGGGGTCACACACAGGGGGTTTCAGATGTTCCTTTCAGTTCCACACCTGGACAGGGAAAGTGCTTGACTTCTGGAGCTGCAGTCCCATGAAGGCTCTGTTTTGCAATTGACTTCTTGTAAAATGTTGCAGGTAAAAGCTCCTGCATCAAAGCTAAAGCTGGAGCAAGTGCAGCAGAGAGGTGAGTTCAGCTCTAATGACCTGAATTTCAGATGCTTCCTTAAATGCAGAGATTAGATAAGCTTTATTTCCCAGGAAAATTAATTTGTTTGGTTTTGCCATAGGCTTCTCTGTTAAGGCCTTTTTTTTTCCTATCTGAGCAAGCTAGGTTCTGTGTTATGATTCTGTATTACAGCAAACAGGAATCATTTACCAAAGCAGTGTCTTCCTCCAAAAAGGCTGTTACAGTGGAAGTTGTGCCTTGCTGTGACTGACAGTGTCATGACTTGATTGTACACACATCTGCCTTGATGTGACTTCCTCTGCAGGTTCCTTCCCAACTTCTTTTTTTTATATTGTATTCTGAACAAGTAGCTCTTCTCATAAAGGCACTTCTTAAAAGCAGTGTGTGCAGCTCCTCTGAGTAGCTCTAAATCTGTGACAAACCTAAGGGAGGTTCCACAGAAAGGTGATAAAATACTGACTTGTCAACTGTTTTGCTGGCTAAATGGGAAATTCGGCAGGCAGCTTTACCCTTTAAAGTGGAGAGAGATAAGGGCAGTTTCACTGTTTCACAGTCAGCCACAATCATCCACAAAATGAGGTGTTACTTTGTTTTTTAAACTGATGTCTCAGTAGTGAAGGACTCAATTTTTCACTAGTATTCATGCTTATTCCTGTGCTATTCAATAACTGAAAATATTCACTAATGAATTAAACAACTAAGATTTCACCTGTTAACCATCTTCCTCGAAATACAGTTTTTAAAAGTTTTTATTTTATTTTAAAAGTTTTGGAGCTGCTGAGGAGGTCAACACAAGTGAGACTGACACCCAAGAAAATAAAAAATTACTAGAGTTGAGAGATGTGCAAAGTGAAGTTTTGTAGCAGTTCCATGGTCCTTCATAATTCTCAATTTTCAATAAAATAATGACATTGATGAACCTTGTGATGTTGCTGAAGAAGAAAGGGAATAGAAATGAATTTGGCTTTCTCCCTGAGACATTGCGCTGAATGGGTTGTGCTGTAATCTGAGTCATTGGGAACTATCTCTGATACTGCTGGCAAGATGAGGGATTCTGACCTCCTCTTCTTTGATGTTGGAACGCTTTATGGAGCTCACTTTGTTTTTTTCTTGTCCCTTTTTGGTGTCTGATGTGATTTACTCCTTAGTGCTGATGAATGTGTGCTGCTGCCCCAGTGAAACCCAGCAGTGAGTCACAGCCCAGTGCCTGCCAGGTCAGTGCTTGGCCATGGGTGACAGTGGGGGGCAGTGAGCTCCCCCAGGTCACTTCAGCCCTCATGCCCCTGTCAAAACTCTGTGTCTTTAAGACGGTGTCAGCTGAACAAGGCCTGAACATTATGTCTTTCCTCCTTACCTGGATGAGAAAGGTGAAATGCAAACATCTGTGCCACTGCAGTTTGATTAGGAGCTGCAGAGAAGCTTCTTGGCACACCAAAAAGTTTTAAAAGTTTTGTCTTTGCAATTCCTAAACAGGTTCAGAACTCCCCTCCACTCTCAACCATTCTGTGATTCTGTGACTGCAGACATCATCAAATAGAATTTGACCAGGTTTTTTTTAGGGCAGCTTGAGCTGTGCTGTGTTACCCTGTGACACATGTTAGCTGTATTATTCTATCTTTTTGTGAATGCCAGCAAACTGAGTATATCTGCTTGGAATATGGGCTCAGATTTATGGTACTCTGCATACGTGATTGCTCACCACACACATCAGCAGAATAAAGCAATGCCTCTCATTAGGGAGCTGACAGATTTTTGACAAGATTGTCGAATCCCAAGTCATGCATGAGTTCCTTAACTGCTTTTGGGCACAGCCTGGTGTCTGCTTGTTACACAGGACAAGTATTTGGCTCACTCAACAGACAACAGGTCATCCCATTGACACCTGCCCGCTCTGTTAACAGATCAGTGAACCTACTGCTGTCTAATATTTCTATGATAATGCCACACAGTTGAGAATTGATTTATAAAATGCAGGTCACTCAGTAGATGCAGCAGTCAGTGAGGGAACACAAGGTGACAATGAAACAATTCAGATTAGCAAGTGGGGGCATTGCAGCTGCTTGTGCTCTAATTACATCTCTCCAGATGTTCCTGTGATGTGCAGGAGATGCCAAGTAGTCTCTAGGCATAACTGTATTTCACCGTTCAGCTTTCCAAACACTCTTCTGTGGTCTGTAGAGAAGAGAGAATTTAAGGACCCAAGCCCTTTCATCTTCTGTGCTGTCAAATAAACTCTGTCATTCTGAAGTAGTATTTCCCAGGCATATTTTTTCCATAGATTTCTTTTCACATTAAGATCAGCAAAAGCTTTTTCTGGGAAGCCTGATTAAAAATGCAGTTCCTCTCAGGAAAGAAAAGAAAATAACATTTTTGGCATCAAAAGAGATCACAAAATTATTATGAAAAAATGAAATTAATTTTGAAAGTTATTATATATTGCAGGAAAGTAGGTAGAAGTGACCTCAGGGCTTTCTGCTGTTTCTAAGATAGTTTGTGGGTTTTTTGAATAGACATCTGCTAAGAGTCTAGGTGACAAAGACTCTCAGAGACAAGAAATGTCCTGCATTTGGATTAGCTTCAAGAAATTGTGGAAGATAATTTCTTTGCGAATTTACTCTTGCCTGTGTACTAAAAATGAACCGGCAAACTAAAAATCCCCACAAAAAACCCCATACAAAACCCTCCAACAAATACCCTAAGAAACCCTAAGAAACTGCTCTTTCTCTTCAGCTACACAGTGTCAGCATTGCTGGGAAAGCAAACACAGGTGGCTTCCAGCTCTGTTGCAGACCTTTGCCACTTCGGATCAGAGTGGGGAATTAGCAAGTCAGGGTGTGGAAGTACAAGCACTGCTTTTCCTCTTTTGAGCTGGTTTGTTTTCTTCTGGGGTGGTATGATTAACCATGTAACTGCCTTCATTCTACTTGGGCCTTGACTCTATTAAGAAAAGAGAAAAAATCTCTAGAAAAGAAGTAATTACTGATTTGGCCTTTTTGATTATTGTACAGAGGGTTTGGAACAGAGGATTCCGGTGGCTTCAGATGTTACCCTCTACATTGCATATGACCAAAATCTTTTCAAACAGTGTCCTTTTTATAAGTATGTTTCTAGTCCAGAACAAGAAAGATGGAGCGAAACTATTTACAAGAGCATATACAAGACAAGGAAGAATGGCTTCAAGCTGAAAAACAGGAAGTTTAGGTTAGATATTAGGAAGAAGTGGTGAGGCACTGGAACAGGTTGCCTCACTGTGAATGAAGCTGTGGATGCCCCGTCCTTAGAAGTGTTCAAAGCCAGGTTGGATGGAGCTCTGAGAAACCTGGTCTAGTGAAATATATCCCCACCCATGACAGTGAGGTTGGAACTAGATGATCTTCCAACCAAACCAGTCTATTATTTTCTGATCTTTAGAGAAAAATTAATCTAGTAAGATGTATATCATTGTGTTTTGAGAGCCTGAATTCTTTGTAACACCATAACATTGAATGCTATTCCAACTTGTGTAACCTCCATCCCTAACAAACTCCTCTCACGTTTCCTCCTCAAACATCCTTTTAGATACACATACATTCCACAGGAATAGAATATGTGTGTTGTTATTAGCAAAAAATAATGGTGCTTCCTTGAGGCCCATGCTTTATCAATAACTTTTATAAAGTGTGTTTTGCATATTGAGATGTATCTAGCATTCCAGCATTGCATACCTGGAAGGCAATAAGTGACTGTCTTTCCAGTGTCTTTCATCAATCATTTAAGATAAGTTGTGTAAAATCCAACTGACCCTTCTCTAATAACTAGGGGAAAATAGCTTTGAATTGTCATTTTGATAAATTTTGGAGTATTGGCAGTATTCTGGGACACAGAGCCAGGCATGCAAGCCTTTCATCTGTCAGTGTCATTATGAAATATCTTAAATGAACAGGAGGAATAGTGATTCGATAAATCATATCTCCATGAATGAGTGCATTTTGCATGGTTTCATAATCTACTGAACTCTAAAAGCCTATATCCTTTGCTTCAAAAATAGCTGTTAGAGCAAGGTGTTTGATGAGTCTGTGTACTGTTTTCCTGCAACTCCTTAGATTTGTTTATGTCAATGAATGACTTTCAGTGGTGAGTACCACAGGAATTATTTGCCTATGTGGTGCATGCATAGTTTTAACTATTTATTGTGTGATAAAACCAAATCTTTTGCTCTTCCCTATGTTTCTGTATAGGGTAGAATACCAAAGGCAGGTGGAACACCTTTCACAGCAGCATTCCAAGAAAAAATTCAAAACTAGGTGAAATCACTTTTGTTACATGTGATACCAAATAAAATGCTGGTTTTAGTACCCTGTCTATTGTCTACTACATGGTTGGGGCCTATACTGATAATTTAGTGCAGTCTGAGGACCTATTGTGTTTTATTTCATTCAGTCTTGACTATGTATCAGTTTTAGTACAAATTAGAAGTTGAGGTCATAGGTTCATGCACACCATAGTTTGAATGCAAATAATAATAGTATTTGAAATTAAAATAAGCTTCCATGATAAGAAGAGACAAAATTCCCATTTTGCCACTTGTGTTGCCATTTGTTTTTTGGGGAGAAGGCGGAAGAGGAGAGGAAGAGTGGAAAGAAGAGGAAAGAAGGTAGCTGTGCTACCTTCCTGTTAGTAAGAATCAGGCTGTCATGCAAGTTCATCTCCCAAAAACAGGGTATTTCTGGCAAAATAGCATGGGCAGTGCTGCAAATGCCAAAACCCCAAGTTCATATGTAAAAATTCCATGTGAAAAGACCCTGGTTTCTCGCTAAATAGATTATAGAGTTTCCCATTAAGAAACAGACCATTATTTGAATTACCTTAGGCATATCTAACTCTTCTAGACTATTAAGCATTCTCCATGGTTTCATGTTGAGTCATTGTGACTGCTCTACATAGTGAGGCCAAGAGAGCAGTGTCTCTACAAGATATTCTGTCCCAAAGAAGCTGCTGGTGGTGGGCAGGACTTAGTGAATAATGCCAGTATCTATGTAAAGACACTGGGAACGTATGTGGTAGCACAGTGGTGACTTGGTGGGCTGCCAGGTGGGAATGAGAGTGGCTGTCTGAGTTTTTGTTTCTCTCCTGTTTTGTGGAGACAATAGAGCCAGGGCTTATTAGAACAGATTTACCATGTTTGTGTTTTATGGCTGTGATATGTCCTGCTGTGGTTGGCAGAGATTTCTAGGTGTTGTCTTGTATTTGAGGAATGGTCCTGATTTTCCTGAGCATTTCCATGTAGTATGGCAAAACAGAATTATTATTTTTTATCAATGGTAAGGTTCTCCCACGCTCTGAAAGTCTGGAGAAAAATAGCATTTTCTCAATATGTGTCCGGACAAAGCATTAGTACAAAAATTAGAATCTTTGCCAGGAAGAGGAAAAAAAAGTGCAGCAGTGTCATTTTAGAGGAAATTCAAGCTGAGTTTTGGTATCTAATTATTTAATTTAATTAATATAAACACAACTGTGATTTTTTTTTTCCCCACTAATTCAGCTTGTTTTTAACCGCCAGCTTCCATTTGTGTGACTGTGTTTTCAAAAACGAGGCAGCTTAGTTTGCTGGTGAATTAGAAGTTCATAGAGAACTTGGTAGAAAAGAGGAAATCGACCTGGTGTTTTGAACACAGTACAAAGAAAGTCTCGACATGAGAGAAATATGAAGAGGCAGCAGCCGTGTCCTGACAGTGCTGATGAATGGCAGGTGGCCACAAGCCTGACTGCTTCTCTTTGGTTGCTGCTGGTGATTCGCAGGCAGGTGGGTAAGAATGTTAAAGGCCTGACACGTGGAGTGACAGATACCCTTAGTGCTCGTGTGCACAGAGCACTGGCATGGCTTAAAATAGAGCCAGCTGCATGCATAATTAAGGAGAAATAATTGCAATGCACTTATGTAAATTATCTTGTGGTTCATCTCCCCCACCCTCCCACTCTGCTCAGTGTTTCCATCAGGAAGGTCCTGTAGTCAAAGATTCACCTAATCAGTGCGAAACAATAAAATATTATATTTGGAACAATAAAAAATTAGTTGTTTTCTGTAAGAGAATAAGAATAACATTCTATGGCAGAAATACGTGGCTCCAAAGTATGTAAGAGTGGATGCTGGTAATCTGGCAGTTCGTTCTACAAACAGAAATTAATTTTAGAAACCTGCATGTGAATTTAGTAGTGCTGTCATTCTTGCTGTCTTTTAACTCAGATAAATATCTTATATTTTCTGCTAGCTGCAATTCTGCCTACATAAGCTTTTCCACTCAGCCTGTTAGAATCATTCTGGCAATATATGACTGTGAATTTAACCTCGTTTTTGTTTGTACTAATTATAAGTTATATTGTATTTTTGCTTTCTTTGGGAGAAACACAAAAACTCTATTCCATATGTAATGGTTTTATATATCTCCCAGATGACTGTTCTGGATGCATCTGGAGCATTGTTTTCAATAAAATATTCTTTCACTCCCCTTTGCTCATATTCCCCTTTCTTTCTAAATTGAATAAAACTCTGCATATAGTTCTAACAAATTACTGTATTTTCAGAACACTGGTGACTGCGTGCATCAGATTCAAAAACAGTAGTCCAGAAAGTAGGAGATATATTTCATTGCTTGGGAAGTTTGTAAAATGCTCATGTTGGCCATTCAGTTTTCTCAGTACATGATTGATCACACAGCACAGATCCTGTGATGTACTCTAAGTCCCTAAACCCTGGACTCGATTTGCAGGGCTGTAACACAAGTGGTGGTATGAGCAGCTTCTGTGTCTGTGTCTTCCGTGTCTCGTTCTCACTTTTGTAGGACTATTTTTAGGAGCAGCAAGGAATTGAATCACCCTGAGCTCACACAGTTGCTGAACTGTGCTGAGGCTGCTCTGGAGAGTGCATGCCATGGCATGATGGTCTTGGGGGAACAATTGCCTGTTACACTTTTCACTCAACCTGTGTTAAATATGTGTATGTCACTTGGCCACTATCAGAGGTCAGTTGTTTGTAATTATCCTGGATCTAGTCTGGACTTAAGCTCATACCATGCAAGTGTTTTCCTGACTTTAATTATTCTTCTGGAGCACAAGAAGCATGTAGCAAAAAAGAAACGTGGTGACTGCATCACCTCCCTACAGAAATTCATCTGCTTTTGCCTAGGATGTAATGCAGGGGATCAAGAAATAGGGAAGGCAGCAAAGCAGAAAAAGTAGCATAAAGCAGGAGATGCACATCTGCTCATTCTGTGCTACATTCTATAATCAAAACCATGGAAAAAGTAAAATATCAAGTAGTATATGAAGCATAACCATTGATTTCTATTTCATAGTCTCTACCTTTTTTGCTCTTAGGGACAGCTGAATTCAAAATATTTATGGTTGGCTGTACAGCAAATGCTGGAATAAGCCTTTCCTTGCTCCTTTTGTGTTGCAGAGTCCTAACATGCCGAGCTTGTGAAACTTCAGAATGTATTTGAAAATATATAAGATGTGGTGCAATCATGTGAAACTCTGAGGTGGGAAGAGTTCCTCTCATGCAGCAATCATCAGTAAATCTATTCAGTGGTTCATCAACTTCACTTTAAAGCTGATTTTCTCCCCTCGGAGCTGGTGGTGGTGGTGGTCTGTACAACTGTTTTTGAATAGTGGGTTCAAGGGAAGACATTTTCCCTTGAAAACTGGCAATGTGTTGAAATAATTGAGGCTCTGTGTAAGTGCCCAATGGCATATCCATATTGTGGATATGCAGTTGTAAGTCCTGAATTAATACCAAGCATGGAACTGCTGATATCACATTTTAGTATATGGGATGGTGTAAAACATATCACGTACCAAAAAGGCATGGTGTAAAAACTACTGAAAGGATTAATTTAGATGCAGTGTTTTGAAGAGGCATCTTGCAGCACTCTAATATTATTGGAGCCAAGATCACAGTGCCTATAGAAAATGTTGCCTAAAACTTTCCATTTTTAATATCCTTTGATTGCTTATAATTTTCAGCCTTTAAAGCATAAGAAAAGAGATTTCTCCATGCTGATCATCTGCCAAAAGCTCTTTTCGAGTAGTGTTTCAGCTAGGACATCTTATCCTCTCTCTCTCGCTAAAAAAAACCCCAAAAAAACAAAAAAAAAAAGCATATGAAGGTATTTTATTATGAGAAAACTTAAATTCTAAAGAAATTGATAGCCAAGTCCCAGTACTTTCTTTCAGCTGGGAAAGATGGAGCTACTGTTGCAATAGAAGGGCTGCTGGGCAATGTCAGCAATAGCAAAATCTCTCTACCTGCAGCATATAAATGAAACACTAGGAACAGTTTTGCCACCTTTGGTCTTCTAAAAGGTTGGCAGCAATTTTAAAGCAATGTATTGATTAAAAGGAATTGCTTGTTCAACAATAAGTAAAATATGAAACACTCATATAAATTATATGCCAAATTTCCCCATCACACATCAAGTGTTATATCTTCAGAAGTTGTTGATCTGTATCTATTTTAGGAAAATATGGTTGAGATGGAGTCAATTGCTTTGACAGCATCAATTTAATCAATCCCTAATATTTGCTTTGTTTTGTGTGTGTGTTTTAAATTAATGAAGTGAAAGTGCAAAAAAACATCTCTTTTAAGGACATCTGCAAATAATGAGATTAAAATCAATCAAAGTCTGGTTTCAAAAAAGTAGCCGGGCTTCCATCTGATGGAGTTTTCTGAGAGTTGCTGCTTTGAACTGCGGTGACATAACCATTTTCCTCAGAAGTAATTTTTATGTGTATGCCCACGTGCCAGAGTGAACTCTTACACAAAGTGCTGGTTTTTCCCCTCCATTTTTGTTGAGTTAGATCTGACACTGTATTTGCCATGAGAATATGGACAGCTTCTGTTGTATCTAAGAGCAGAGATCTGAAAGGTCACTACAGGCATGGATGTTGCTTCTTTCTATTCCACATAACATTAATCCGTTTGGGGAAGTCAAAGCTTCATGAATTGCTTATCAGGCACTTTTAGTTTGCAATTCTTAGTTTACCATTTGAAGTCTGACTTATGCTGTAATCTCCATTTTATATAGATAATCTATTAAAAAGCCCTAGTAACTGGAACATCTGGAAGTTTCTGTCCTCACAGTCCTATTGCCTGTTCATGTACTGAATTTGTCTTTAAGAAAAGTGGAGCCTTAAGCTAGATACTAGTAAATTAACCCAGTTTCTAATCTTCCTACATGGTTTTAAATAATATATTAGTCCAGAAATTATTTGGGCATAAGTATTAGGCGTTAATGTATAAATTCAGTGTATAATTCATTAATCAGATGAATAATTTCCAAAGTATCAGCAGAAATAAAGAACTTCTTAAGGGATGCACATTTATATGCATATGGACATTATAATGTATAAAATTACCATCCTAATATCCTATTGTGGCTTGTGTTTGATGCAGATACTGCACAGAATGCAACCAAACATTTGCCTCTGCTCTCTGTTGGCTTTATTTTTTTTAACTGAAGCACATATACATAGCCTAAAATAGGTTGAAACTCTAGAGGCTGGAATTAACAGCCATTTAAGATAAACTTTTACAGATCTTCTTGAAGTCAAGGCTAAGTCTGTCTCCCAATAGGAGACACTTCCTTTTGGGTGTCCTTGTTTAAGTTTGTTTATTTATTTAGCCTGGCTTGCATAACTATGGCCATGTTTTGGGTTTTTTTCTGAATTCTCTGAAATGAGAACAAGGGATTTATTCATGAACAAGGGATACATCTTTCTCATTTGATATATATTTGGACATCCTGAAAGTTCTGTGACATTCCAAATGATGATGAATGTTTCTGTATAATTTATTTTTCTCCTTCTTTGGTGAAATAGCTTTTTCCAAATACCACCTCTACCTCTGGAACAAGGTGAACAAATGCAGCCCCTGAAATGGGTATACTGTCTTCTGTATTACTTAAACAGCTTCTGAATGAGGCCCTTCATTCATGTGGAAAAGACCTAATCATACTGGTAGGTAGTTGCATTCTTTAATCATCTACTTAGGTCTTCTTTATCTTGTGACAATTTGGTGATTATTTTTGAAGGTCAGGCCGAGGAGAAAAAAAAGTCTTACCAGTTTTTGTGTAATTTTCTTAAAGAAAGACCTGCTGGTCTGCAATTGCCCTGTGGTATGCTTGTAAGTAAGTCATCAAAAGACCCTGTGTCCAGCTGTCCCTGGTGGCTATAAAATGGTAGTTTTTTGAAGTCTTTGTTCACTCACTTTTTTGATCTCTTTTTTGAAGTGAATTGAGATTTTTGTAAAGGTAAACAGAATTATGGAAAAATTTGATTCTATGCAGTACAGAGTTAAAGGTGTTGAAGATTGTGTATGCCTAGCCAGAGGACGGTTGAGAAAATTCCCCCAGATGAAGAAAAAGTCCATAGAGATATCTGTGTAACATTTCAACATGAAGAAAAGAATCCTCTAAGTAGCTGAAATGAAAACTGGCCTCTCCCACTCTCCTCTACATATATCCTTCTTTCTGCTTGCACATCTACACTCTGATCTCAACCTAAACTGGGATTAAGGAGACATGAAGAATTTGGTTCAGTATGATTTATTATAAAAATGACAAATGAAGTTGTGCCAACAAAGGATGTAAGGGCAACCCAGGTTCCCTGTTCATGCAAAGATAAGCAGCATATGCAGATGCTTGCTCCTGTGTGAGTGTTTCAGCTCTCCTTTTTGCAAGTTCCTCCAAAGGCATTATTTTCTTCCCGTTGTCCTGGTTACAGGGAGGGGTGGAGTTCAGCACTGTGTGGGTGTGACCAGGTTGTTATTCTATGCTACCCACATCATCACTGGGCACATGGTTTCAATGGGAAAAGCTAGTGTGCCTTTTTGGAACTGGGCCATTTTGCCTTGTTCTAGGAAGGTGTCAGCATCAACCATTGTGGACTTGGTGTCTCCGCTGCCCCACTGGTCATCCCTTCTCCCATTCTCTCCACAGCACCACCATGGACCTTTGCTGCTGAAAGGGACAGCAGCGAAAACACAGTCAGCCATAGTGCTGAAACAACAGTGCCATCAGGGAAGCTGCTGGCAGGGAATGGACTGGTAGAGAGAGTGAGTCCAGCTAAACCAAGCTGAAAAGAGTGCAGTGGAGCAGTAGGAGAAGTGGCAGAACCCACAGGTGGCAGAGAGTTCACAGCAGCAGCACAAGCATGTGCACAGCTTGAAGGAGCTGCAGCACGACCCCTGTTCAGATGATCTAACTTCCAGGAGGGTTTCTTCTCCCTATTCTTTATTATTTTGGGCTAGGGGAAGGAAAACATTATCTGTGCCATGTTGCCTTTGTTCCCATGTCCCGCTGCATGCAGGAACAGTGTCTGTATTGTCTTTGTCTGGGAAAATCCTATGGCCATGTCCTGCAGGGAGCATTTACCACCTTGTTTTTCTTCCTGGTGGTGAATACCTTTTCGTGGTAAAACACCTTCTCTTTTATTGTATACTTCTGCTATTAATATCACTCCTGTGTGCATCTAATTCCAATGCTCTGGGCTTTTGGTAAATCGTTATCTCAACCCATAATCATCCCTTTAGTCCCTTCCTTACCAGACAGGGCGGGGGAAGGGGAGTGGCTTATTTGGAGTTTAATTTGAAACTGGCATGAAAACCAGAGCATCAGTCCACTATTTTGAGAAGGTTAGCTGTCATGTGAGGAACTTAGGCATTTTTCTCAACAGATAAGTTTCTTTTCATTTGCATATGAGTAAAAATTTAGATTAGGACCTCACCAGAAAAAAAGGTGTACTGAAATTGTTGGATATTTAGGGTGAATTAAACAAATAATTTTCTTAAATATTTCTACAATTTACATTAAAAGCTACTTCTGAAAAGCAATACATGAAACCAAAATTTGAGAAAAGTGGGGAAAAAAGTCTTTTTCCATGCCCAGAAGATTTTGGTGGAAGCAAATTACTAGGGCTCCCAAAAACCATGCAGGGAAAGAAATAGAAGTCAGGTCTGTGTCACAAAAACATGCCAGATAATAAACTGTGTAGAAATTTTCATCAATCAAATTTGAGTTCAAACAGATTTGCTGTGTTCTGTTGAACTAATGCCAGGCCATGGATAGCAAATGGGATTTTAATATGTCATAATCTAGCAGCTCAGTGACATTATACATTTCAAATAGCAGTGAGATCTTGGTCTTCACCCTCCTTTCCATTCTGGGCATGAAATAGCATTCTGACGGGTGCTTGACTTAAATACATTGAAGCGGTAACCCTGGAGAATAGTGTGGGCTTGCAGAAAATAGCCTTAAATGGATTCTTCTAGTCTGAAGTATTTAGCATCAACAGATATTACAAAATTTCACTAGAAGTGGCCTAGAATGGGGATGGAACCTGTAATTTTTCTCTCTCTCATTTCAGACTCTATTAAATATGGCTGAAATCCAGCTCTTCCCAGGTTGAATTGATTCATTTTCTTCTGAGATCTGAATACTTCTTGGACTTTTTGGTTTATTCATATCCTATGATTGGTCACTTTTGAGCTGGTCTGGAATAAGCAGGGTTAAAGTACTGCAAGAAAAAGCTACTGCTTTAATTCAAGGATCTCAAAACACTTGAAAAATTAATTAATCCTCATTACAGTTCTATTAGGTAGGTGGATTATATAAATGTGTAGGCTATGGCTAAGTGACTTACCACAGATTACTTAGTGAGGCTTTGTAAAGATGACTTTCCTGTTGATACTCTTGATTGCACCGCCACATTGTCATCTGCTCTCATGGGTTCTGTGGTTCTGCCAGAATTTGATGGGGGAGGTGGGGTGATGAAATTCACCAGTGAGGTTCTACTGCACCTTCTGCTGAGAGGTGACTATGGGGAAACCTGGGTGAGAGTCTCTTGGAGTTGACCTGAACTGCCAAGTCCACTGCAGTTCAGAAAATAGTGTTTTGATTATTTAGCAAATTTTCAAAAGGCACAGAACACCTTGGATGTTAAGAAGGAAGTGTTAATGAAATCAGAACTAGTGCATTTACAACTGATCCTTCCCTTCCCTTCCCTT
>VXBI01001421.1:326352-337465 GCA_013397375.1 Toxostoma redivivum | reverse complement strand
ATTATTCAACCCCCAACACAGATGTTGTACTTTTTTTCTGAGGTTGATTTTTTTTTAGTTGGTTTGTTTTAGTTTTTGTTGGGTTGGTTGGTTTGGTTTGGGAGGGTTTTTTTATTAGTATTAGCATCTGGCTTTAAAAGAAAGGGCCACCACGTGGGTATGGAATGAAGTTTTCAGGCTGCATCCAAAGCCTCTTCCATACATTGACCTTGCAAAGAGCAGCTACAAGTTTAAGATTAGAAAGATTTTAGGAGTCCAAAGAGGTGTGTTGTGTAGATAAGTTCTACTGGCTTACTGAGCTGTTGTCAGAGTTTTTAAGGCACTTAAGTGAGTGTGCTATTTATTATATACAGTTATGTCTACATATATGAGTACCTAGACACACCTTGTAGAAAACAGGGCTTGGTGAAGGCTTCCTCACCTTTTGAAGGTCCGTTTTGAAGTCAGGACTGAATTGATTTTTAAAATGCATATTATATGCTTGTTCTAGTTAAAACAAAAGTTTAGAGCACTCTTGATTTGTTTGAAGGCCACAGGGATTTTACAATCAATCACAAAGGTCTCTTCTGGCTCTGCACTTTATGATTCTAAGGAAATATGTATTTGCGCATCAGTACATATATGCACCTATCTACAGGTTTTTTTTGTTGAAGTCATATATGAAAACATGAAGTTTGAAAAGGGGTTTGGGCTACACTACACTCTCTTGCAGAGAAGTAGGGGAACTTTCTAATTAATCTAGTTTTAGAAACTAGGGACAATGAGGCATTGAGATGGGTATTTTGTATATAAATAAATAAATAAGATTTGCTATAAAGAATATTGCAGAGATGACCCTTTAAAAGCAACAAATATGCACAGCAGTCATTTGTGCTGAGCATGAAATGGCAGAAAGTTTCCTCCCAACACTTGCCCACACCAGTTCAAACTAGAGGTATGATATTGTCAGGTCATGTTAATTCAAGCATTAAGAGTACAATCTCTTACGCCACTCCAAAATTTATTCTTATGCTGTCAATAGATTGGACATTTGTCCTGCTGACTGATAAATCTGCTGGATTGTTCCTGAACCTGTCTCCTAGAAGAGGCCACAGTATTATATGATGGATTTCATAATTTAGTGAGCTGGAAGTTTTACAGAACACTGTGTCAGTGATTTTAACCAAAACTTGGAACCTCCTTTCCAGATAGGAAGCAGGAAGATTTACTCAAAAACATTAATTGGCTACATTCAATGTTCAAACACTTACACACTACATTGGTAATAAATACAGAAATTAAATCAAAGTTACAAATCATTGCTTTGGGTAAAGTAAGACTATACTAAAAAACAAACAAAACAAAAAGCCTAAACTAAACAAAACAAAACAAACAAACAAACAAGCAAACAAGAAAAAAAACACCAACACCAAAAAAACCCACCATAACCTAAATCCTGAATTAAAAACTCATGGGGTACAGGAAGCACAATGACAAGGGAGAATCCAAGCACTCTTTCTCCTTGAAAGTGCCATGACATTGCTGTTCTTCTTTGGACATCACCACTAAGATGAAGCTCAATGCCACTGAAGCTCAAGGAATATAGGTTTTGATCTGATTGGAGGTTATTCCCATCAAGCCCACCTCTCTTACTTCAAGTGTGAGTCCCAAATTGGAAGGGTGTAGCTGAAGCTGTGTCTCTGAACACACAGACTTTGGTGGCCATTCTCAAGACCTTCAAAGAGTGGGAAAGATGAAGATCAGCCTTTTGTGAGATATTTTGCCGTGGTCTTCATCTCAGGGTTATATCAAAAAAGCTGAAGTTAGATTGTTTTTACTAGTTCATTTTCAATCAATTCCCAGTTGCTTTTATTAACTACCACTCCTCCCTGCTAGAAACCCAATGTTTACAGTATTATTTTTCTGATGAAATATTTTATGCTTTTGGATTATAATTATAGCTAGTCAGAAACCAGAATTTCCTTTCCTTAGGACACTCTGGCATTTGAAAGAGAAGAGTTTGTATTCCAAATTGGAACAGAAAGCCAAAATCGTGACATTTCTGGTGAAAAGAACACAGTAAAAATTTCTACAGGGGACTACTGAAATTTTCATTGTTATAAAATCAAAATATACTGTCCAGCAAATGAGAACATATTTCAAGAATGTAAAAACAAAAGTTGTGCTTCAGATGAACCATTTGATTCATCTGTATGTTCATGTAAATATGTTTGATTATGATCAGATAACCAAAATCTCACATTAACACTTTATATGAGCAAAATGAAAAGGAACAGCACAAGGAAGAGCAGTTATCAAGTTGTCATTTATAACCAACTCAACAGAAAGAGCCATCTTCTTTTCCCATGGCAATTTGCTTTATGAGCAATCATTTCCCCAAGACTGAATGGAATGCAGAGATCATATCATTCTGACTTTCTCAAGCATGCTGAATTAGCCTCAGTGCACATCATCTCTTGCCAGGTGGAAAGGACATAAGAAACATGAGGTTATTACAGAGGAGGTAGAAAAAAAAGAACATCTGGAAAAGAGGACACAATTCCACAGGAAATCTGGCTGCAATAGTTCAGCTGCTCATGCAACAAGTTATTATTTCTGGAGATATTGGCTTAGCATGAGAAGCCCTGTCTGGGGTGTTCTGATCCTCTAAAAGGTGATGAAGAGGGTAGGAACAGTTATCTCTAAGGCTAACACCTGAAGTTAGCATGCCAATAAAGTAGGAAGATTGAAGGAGATCTGGAAACTTCATTAATGCAACCTTGGGCAGGAAATTTCACCTTCATGATGAGCCCATCCTATGCTCTGGTAAGTCCTAGCCAGTTTAAGTGTCCTCTGGAGGCGACCAAGAAACTCAAACCTGTTATGAGTTCCCAGACACTATCAAATATAGGCCCTGGCTGTTTTGGGGGGGTTGGCTGGGCAGGGACATTGTTAGAATATTATTGGATAAAAAAATCTGGTTCTGAGCTTCTGTATGCGTTTGATTCTGATTGCAGTGAAAGTAAGCCTGATGCTATCTAACATAGGCACAAAGACAGCTAGTACACTGATCCCAGCACTTCATTTGGAAGACTGTGCCAACTAGCAAATTGTGCTGTTGGGAAGTTGTCCTCACATCAGTAGTCCTCAGTTCCAGAAACTTTTGTATTCTCCTTCTCTGTGCCAGCAGGTCTGAGCTTCCTCTCAACACAGCACAAGCCTGTGGGGTTTTGAAGATCAGTATCTCTGTCCCTTCCACTGCCTGCTCTCACAGCTGATATCTGGAGAATTGCTGTAGATCCCACAGATTTGGACCAAGCTGAAATGGTTCTAGCACATCATGGGGTAAAACCTTTCTGCTCACAAACCTTCAAAAATCAAAATTGAACAGAAAAGGGAATAAATTAAAGATTATGCTCCAGGTCAGCATATGTGCTGAGACCAGCCTCAAATCTCCAAACACGAGCTCCTCCTCATCTTTCTGAGCAGCCAGCATGCATGTGCAGCAGATGTAACCCTTCCTCAGAGCCCCAGAAGGATGGCCAGACATCAAATGTCCAGCGTGCATTTTGAAGCAGGATACATTCAAGTGAGCCAACAACCACATGAACAGCTCCCTTGCTGGACCAGCAGGTTGGATGGAAAGTGTAGCTGGTGGAAGAGGCTGATTTTCTTCATGTGGAGGTGTTCAAGACAGATGTCAGGTAACGACCAAGGGAATGTGAGGAAAGAGATTGGGAAATAAATTTCAGTGTCTTTTGGTGCTGTATAAACCTCAAGCAAATACAGTGACTTTGCCTGATTGCTGAGGGGTTCATCCAGAGTGGTAAGAGCACAACTGAGATCACATCCTGGGCCTTAAGGGCAGAAATAAAATGCCTGCTAGTCTAACCAGGAAGGGACACAGAAATTACATTGGCACATTATTTCCTTATGGCTGTATCCACTAACTTCTTTTCATTTGCATTCCTGACACTTTCACCTCAAAACATCACTTTTTATTAATGATTTCCTTCTCCCTCCTTTTGTCAGCTGTCACAGCAGAGTTCTTGTAAGGGCCTGGTCAGAACAAAGTAAATACTGTTCCACTCACACCAGAGGTGTGTCTGTATGTGCTGATCTTGCTGTTATCCAGCAGGCTGCAGGAGGAAACTCTGCTAATCATCATGACTTGCAGCATCAAGTGCTGGGTGGGCAGGCTGCCCAGGGGGCTGAGGTGTGCATGTGTCTCTGTGCGTGTGTGCTCCTGCATGCACGCACTCCTCTGCCTGCTTAAGATCACGTTGCAAGTCACCATGCTAAAGATCCCACACATTCCAGAAAAGTACAGCCTGTTTCCATACATCCACCAGGGAATGAAAACTGAAATCACATTGCCTCTTCCTTGCCTCCCAAACCAGGGAAATATCATCCTCTTGAATTGGACCCAGTGGTGGTGTATGGTGGCTTTGCTGCCTGGGCTGCTGTGCTGAGCTCAGTCACTGTCTCAGTGTATCCACTCAGCTTCTGATGTTGTATCTGTACCACATCTCTGTCTTTCTAAATAAATTCTGATACAAACCAAAAATTTTTAAAAATGTGCACAGAGCTGAGCAAAGAGCTGTTGAGAAAAGCTCATACTGGAGAGCTGGGATTAGATGGGGGTGAAGTGCCATTACACTGGAAAACAAATTTTCACAGAATTTTCACTCATGCTCATTTAACCTATCTCAGCTTCCAGTCTGGGAGTGCAACTGTTCCATATTCCTCCTGCAGGTTAAAAGAGAGACACTTGCAGTGGATGACCAAGTCTACTTGGAATTGAAATCTCTTCGGCTTTACCAATCTGCCTCTCACAGACATTGGTGAAAGTTGCCCTTGGTGGGTCACTGAGTAAAAGCAAGGTTCTTCTTTGCCTCATTACATTTGTATGTCACATAATTAGAGGAAAGGCCCAAGGCCAGATTCCAGTTAAACGTGTAGACCAGCATATTCCCTTTGGCTGTACTTTCCTCTGTTATCTCTCTGCAAGTGGAAGCAGATTTCAGGACTGTGAAAGCCAGGTTCTCACATGATGCAGCACACCACTGATGTGGAATCACAAATTGTTGCAATTTGTTCATTTCCTAAGTACACACTAACCCTGTTTCCTGGAACAGGAGTTGTTAAAGCTGTATGTGAGCACGTAATTCACTGTAGCAGGATCTATCAGTGAGAAGAAATGTTCTCTCTTTCCACCATGGTAGTGTTCAGTCATCTTTTAAAATAGACCAGCCAATACCTCATACACCACTTATCTCCAGAGACTGCTCTGCAGCCTGGCACCTCTCACAGTTAGGAAATGATGCAACATAAATGTCCCTTTCCAGCTTACACTTTTTCCAAATCATGGCCCTTCACAAGTTCATTTTTTCTTTACTTCCCCTCAACTATTTAACTAACACGCATCATTGGACACTGCCATGGAACTTCAAAATCTGGCTCTGATCTTTGCCTCAGAATATCAGAGATGTGTTCTTTTCACTTGCTGTAGATATGATCAAAAATACAGGGTAGATGCAATTTTCAGGGTTAGTTCAAAAATGTGACTCATCACAATCCATCTTTTGCTCTTCAAATGCTTCTCCCATGTCTGAAGTGAAAAAAAACAAAAATTTGGTCTATCTGAAGCTCATATTTTAAATGGTTTTCAGTGTGGTGGCAAAGTTGGAAAAGTTAATGTAGCTTCAATTAAAGCAATTTCTTTCCTATACTTTTTTCTTCTGGCAGAGACCAGGGAATAGCTACAAAATAATAGTAATGGTCTGAGTCAACAGTGTGTCCCTCAGTAAATTGTAAATCATGTTCAATGAAAGCTTTTGCCTGGATCAGTACGTGGTGAAAATTGAGAGACCCCAACACAGATATGCTGGTAGTCCCATAATAACAGTTCTATATGTACACAGATGCTGATCTGTTCAAAAGGACAGTGTGTTTTTCATTTTCCAGCATTTGGCAAAGGAAATCATGTAGTAGTTATGGATTGGGTGACTATCACCCTGGTCAGCGAGGAAGGTATGATTTATTTATCAGCTTTCCAGCTTTCCACCGAGGATAAGGGGGAGGGAGATCTCTGGAGGGGGCTGCAGGGGGAGAAGATGACGAGAGTGGGGGAAGGGGACAGGGAAAAGCAAGATTTATATCCAGATGGGAATGTTGAGACAAGGGTGGGAGCCACAGCAGGGAAGGAGTGTCCACAATGAAGGCTATTCATCAACTTTTGCAGCAACACAGCTCTGAAATGGAAAGGGCTAGAAACTATTCCTTCAGCTCCATCCCTGGAGTGCCTGGGGTTCCAGCAAGGAAGCAGCTACATACTGATAGCTGCACATTTTTGGGCTCAAATATCTCCTACTGCAATTGCATCTGACTTTGAGGATCACAGAGAGGCTTTTTTTCCTCTCTTCAATTCCTTGTACATCAAGGTAAATAAGAAAGTACATTCAGCATCTCTTTCATCATCAGTCTCTGAGCAAGGTGGACTGCAGCAAGAGCAACAGAGTAATGAAATAAAAGCACAGGAGCTACAAAGTTCATGGTACTTGAATTTTTAGGATCACAGAAGCACAGAACAATGTAAGCTCAGAGAGATCTTACAAGGGCTTTGTTCCAACCTACTTCTCAGTCGTGAGATCTCCCTGCCTTAATGTCACAGACCGTTCCCAGCATGACAAATTACTTTGTTTTCTGATATCTTGAGTCAGTTTGGATGTTTGTTATCACTAGCGGAAAACTTGGCCTATAACCTTTGAGTATTCAGATGTTTCTTAATTATAAAATCATAAAAAGAATTCCAGTACAAGCAAACAAAATTGATTGATATATGATATGATATGATATGATATGATATGATATGATATGATATGATATGATATGAAAATCATTGATACTTGTACTTTGTCTAGAGAAAATCTCAGAGTTTTCAGAGGAAGATAAATAATTCATCTGGAGTCTCTTATTTATTGTCACTATCCCCGTGTGTATTTTTGATGCAGGAACTCATGGATGCTGAGACACGTGATTATGTAAATTGCCAAATTTACATTTTGCCAATTGCCGGTAAATTCACTCATTTCAGTGGGTTGAGGCCAGTTTCATAATCAACCAAACAGCAGGTGCAAATTTTCTTTTTCTTCTGTTTTCTTTTTCTCACATAATTCGTTTATAATCTCACCAGGCTAGCAAGAATCAATGGATTCCAAAGAAAATTGTGACACAGAGCAATGACCTGTCATTTGAAGAACTCAAAGGCTTATCATTTCTTATAGAACCCAAATGCCAGTATCTATTTTTAATCAAAATCTTGCCCTGTTTGCATAGACTAGGGTTTCCCTACCCATGCAGTGACATAACAAATGGGTGAGTTGTGTGGAGCGCTGGAGATTTCTTTGATCCCATACTGCTTGCTAATGTTCATGCCTCCATTGCAAATTTTATTCTTTAACAAGAAAATCTTGCCTGTGCTCCTATTAAAGTCTCTCCTTAAGTCATTCCTCAGTTTATTTCATACTAGTTCTTTGTCTGATAAAAGCCAAAATATCCATCTAGGCCAAAATCTCCCACAAACATTTACAAGGTTTCCCACAGGTATTCCAATGGCAATGGTTAGAAATAACACAGGTGGCTGCATCATCTGATGTTGACAGGATAATGTAGCCATGCAGTTCTTACTGTTTGGCATAGCCTCCACCTCCACTACTTTTTTAACACAAGGTGATGAGAATCTTGCTCACAAATGTCTTTTTGCAAGCCCCGGGTTGCCAAAGGCTGTTGCATGGACTATGAAAACTTATTTCTTATTTCCTTTAAGGAAAAGTCCAGTCTGAACACCCAAATGGGAAATTGATGTTTCAGTATCATTTCTACTATGATAACACCACTTCCCCTTTTTCCTTGGATATTCTATTTACCTCCTTCAGAATCTAAGCTATTTGACCACAAAGACCCTAAAAGAGATGTGGTGGTAGCAAATCTCTGATAATTTCTCTGAAAGTCACCACTTTCCAAGATGCAATGCCTGGGGACAGATATCTTTTCTCCCTATGGCCAAGGCTTTGGTTTCCCTGTTGCAGTTAACGATAAATTTCTCTTTCCTCTAATTATTGTGTGATTCAACCCCAAACCCTCAGTTCAGTTAGTGTATCCAGGACACGCATTTCTCCCAAAGCATGGCAAGTTCTCTGGATCTCATACTATGTTTAAGGACTTTTGTAACATTCAGTATGATAGGACATTGTCAAACTAAGCCTGCATGTTTCTAGAGAGCTCTCTGAGGAAAGGTGAAAAAAGAAAATAACAGAAATACTAGCTGAACAGAGCCCTTTGATGGCAGGATGGCTGAAAAACATTTATGTTTTCAGCTTTATTTCATAATACACTAATGGATCCAAGCTTAGGCATGAAGGCTCAGTCACTCAGGTGTGCTCCCTGAAAAGTCATAGTAAGAGATCCCAATCAGGCGGGGTTTTTTGTCCTCCTGAGATACCCCATAGATCAGAGAAAGAGAAAAATTGCCCAGTGTAAAAGCCTGGGGAGAGCAGTCTCTGTTTTATAAAGGTTTCCTTGCTCTTCCTTCTGTCCATGCTAGTCTAGAAAGAGCAACTTCTCTGCTTCAACTTTCTGGGCTCATTGCAGTAATTCACAGTGCTACAGATGTTGGGTACCTCTGGCACGATCTTGCACAAAATGCTAAGGGCCTCTGTCAGGGGAATGGGAGGATGTTCTGGGAACAGGACTAAAATCCTCACTATCATTGTTATGACTCCCTGAATTGCTGCCATAAAGTCTCTGAAATAAAATCTCAATAGCTTGGAATAAAAGGTTTGAGTTGAAGGCATCTGGAGAGCACTGTGTGACTCAGACATTGGAGGCATTGCTTGGCCAGGGCAGTGATCCCAACAGAAGAGGAGGTGGAAAAGTTACCCAAAGCACACCTTGTACCCTCACCTGTTGTTTTCAGATTGTTCATGTGAGCACTCTCACAAATGATGGCAGCAAATGGTTCTCTGTCATTGAATATATGGCTGCTCTTTATTCAGATACAGATGATGTATTTTGATCTGAACAAAAGTAAATTAAGTATTAGTAACTTAACTACTTTTACTAGTCGACTTTCTGGGCAAGCTGTTTCAGCTTCACACTGAGGCTTTTATAGGATGAACGCTATACAAAAATCCAGTATGTATATCTCCAGTGGCAGTCTGTGTTTTCTTAAGCAGTTTGATCATTTTTTGAACATTTCACAAGATAGGTTTTAGAAGCATTTAATTTCTATTCTGTCTGTAAGCAGAGTACATATGAATTTTCTTTCCTCAAAACTCTCAACATTTCTAATTTTTTCCCTCCCACTCTAAATAAGGACAAAGCCAAAATTTTCATGTTCAAAATACTATTCTTTAAGAAGTATTCACATGGAATCAGTTGAAACATTTTGAAGTTGGTTCTACTCCAATTTAAACCTTGTTTTTCTTCAATATATAAAAACAGCTCAGCCAGAGAGTAGTTTTGAATCAAAAAACCTCCCACCTTCCTTTCGTTTTGAAAATGCTGGAATGAGATATTTCAACACAATCTCGAAAGTATTTTTCACTTTCAAATGCAGAGCATAGTCAAAAACAGCTCTTTTCCTCCAAATTTATTAATTTGGGTAAATCTACAAATTGAAATAATAATCGTTGCTTTTTAGGAAATTCTCCAAGCAGCTTTTCCTGAATTCATAAAAAGCTTTAAAGTATTACAACAGTGCCTCTGTCTCCGCAGTTGTAACTGAGCCCACCACAAGACTATGTAGTCCTTGTGTCTCAGGCTCAACTCTGATGTTAATTCATAGTAATTTTTGTTTAAAAGCACTTTCTTGCTGCTGGAGAGAGTATGATAATGGTGTCTCCTGCAGTTGTACCTGGAGTCTTCACGTGGTGTTGCTTCTCTAGAGTTTGCTTGTGAAGGCCATGCACTAAGCAATGGTGCAGGAGGTGATGGACTCTGATTTCCCTGTCTCTGGAAGGCTGAAAAAGGTGATACTAGAAAACAAATGACTGTGTTATCTCTAATTAATCCCCATGCACATTTTTTCCCTTACAAAACTGCAATTCAGTTAGTTTCTCTGAGGACTGAACTTCCTGATTCCTAAAGAACTCCCATAAGGGAAGCAAATGAGGCCAGAAATAGACTGATTTGGGCAAACCCAGGTAAAATACCTCATTCCTGGTACTTGTAAAACTGTACTTCCCCATAACTGCTTTTGATACCTCAAAAGTGAGTTATGCAGAAATAGAGAAATAGATATGAAATCTAATCACCTCCTGGTATTTCCAGCATCCAAATATTAGAATGTAAGGAAAAAGCTGACTCCTCCAGCTCCATGACTAATTCTCAGAGTTCATTTAGGCATGAGCTCTAAATATATTACACATAGAAAACAGAACAAAAAAGTAAAAGGAGTTGTGTGCTAACACCCTCTCTTTGAAATGAGAAACCAGGTGCCACAAGAGCATTGCAACAGATCCAGTAGGATTGGATTTGATGCACTTGGCTGTGGATCAAAAGTCACCCTAATAATGGCACCAGAAAGGGTCCATTCCTTACTCAGTTTATAGAGTAACTATTACACATGTGGGCTTATGATTTGCCATGGAAATGAGGCCATAACTCTGTGAGGAGCCCTACTGGCAATGCCTTCCTGTCCTCAGAGGTCTCATATACCACATTTCATGTTACCAGCAGACTTTGCTCCTTAAAATTGTACTGAAAATTGGGAGGGACATGGTGCATGCTCCAACTGCAAGCACATGAGGGAAGGGTTCTTCCACTGTAAGTCACCTAGTTTGTCTCCATCCATCCATCCATCCATTCATCCATCCACCCACCCATTCATCTCCTCTTTTCTCCTGGACAAATGGGTGGTAATAGCAGTCCTCATTAGCCCTTTAGGACTCTTTCAAATATCCCTTGAAAAGGAAGAGAGGTTCAACTCCAGAGTTGCAGATGCTTGGCTGGACATTGATTATTGCCTTGTCTCTGGCAAGAGGCAGGGACTCAAGCCAAAGTCCCTCATGTGCCCAAGTGCCTATAGCCACAGGTGCTTTACATGGGCATCAAGGAGAAGAAAAAGAAAAAA